>CAJUYH010006330.1:0-20443 GCA_910591685.1 Galerucella tenella | reverse complement strand
TTGGGTGGTCCACTGGGGATGGGTCTATGGTGGTTCACTGGGGATCCTAAATATTTGTGGGTGGGCCAATGGTGGGGATCCTAATTTGGGTGGTCCTAAATATTTGGGATGGGCCTATAGGTTGGTGGTTGTTTTATCTATATACTAGACGTTAAGGCCTTTTAGACGAGACGTCGTATGCTATGATTGGTTAACTTTTAGTACGAGGGGTGCTGCGTGGGGGGTGAAGGGGGGTAGTTAGAATTTTTTCATTATTTTTTAAATACACTGGACGTTAAGGCCTTTCAAACGATACGTCGTTTGCCGCGATTAGTTGCGTCCGATTTCAGTCCGGTTGCCGGTGTGAACCCACCTTAGAACCAAAATTTGCCAGAACGAACCTTAGATTTTCTTATGGAGAATACCATGTTAAAATCGCGAAAATGGTCCCGTTCTCTTGTTGCATAGTTACTCAGGATATAAGGAAACATTTGAAAGATTCAAAATATTAGAGTGCCTTTATCAAAAAAATATATCTCAAATAGAATTTGATAAGTATGCGAAAAACCTTATAACTTCTTATCCTGACGATTTAGAAGACTCATTTATTTCTGAGTGTATGCATTTTAATCGATATATACAAGAAAAATTACATTCATTTACTTCAGAAAATAAAAGTGGTAGAAGCCAATTTTGGTGTTTATGTGAACAGAAGAATACAACAAACATTGTTCACAGTAAAGAATGGTATTATTATACAAATGTCAAATTTAATAAGGACAAAGAATCTGCAGAATAGTTTCCCCAATTTGGACATTGCGTTTAGGATGTACCTCTGTTTGTTTGTGACGAATTGTTCGGCCGAAAGGTCTTTTTCGGTGATAAAACGAATTAAAAGTTTTCTGAGGTCAACAATGTCAAATGAAAAACTGAATCATTTAGCAATTCTACACATTGAAGCACTTCTAGTGAATACTATATATTTCAACGACATAGTTTCTGATTTTGCTTCCGCCAAAGCTCGCAAAAAACTTTTTAATTAAAGAAAAATAATGTGGTCACTTACCTAATTATTGATTCTATAAATCATTATCTACGTTTGTTTATTAATAGATGTATTTCATTTAGTTGTTTTTTTTCCTGTACAAATCGCCCTATTACCAGTATATATTGCAAAAATAAGATCCATCTAGTTCTATTCATTTATACTTTCAACACAATTTCGAGTTTCGGTAAAGCTTAATTCTTTTGTTGCAATTGCAAGATATGGTAAGCAAGGATTAACAGTTGTTAAGCCTTACTTAATATTAATACTACGTTGCCCTAAAAGGCACTCAGGGCCAACTGCACCGTTTCTTCTTCTAAGTAATACTTTCATAAGTAGAGCTTTATTCATTAAGTGAAACTTGGTGAGATTCAACTGCACCGTGTCTTATTTAGCTAAGTCGACTAAAGACAGGATGTGGACAGGCGGACAGGGATTGTGTATGTGTGATGTGACGTATGTGACACTAAATTCTGATAATGAGAATGACAATTATATTTAAAATATAAGCAATATCAAATATAATCAAGTGAATGAAGAGCTGCCTCTTCCAGAGATTAATGCCCAGTGTTCGTGGATAAAACCATTGATCTTTTAATAATGCTTGTATCGTATCGACACACCAGTGTTTCTGGGAAACATATAGATTTAGTGGACTGTATACTATGTTTTTTATTACCAAGGTTTTTTTTACGTACAATCAAGTGATAGAGAAAAGCACTCACCTCGTATCTAGAAGCAACTCATTGGGGTGGATAAAGGGTACCCTTCTCTTCTAGCTTCTGCTTCCAACAAAATTTTGAACAAAACAACAAAACTCGAAAGAAAAAAATCAAAAACCTTGATGATTGGTTTAATGGCCTATATTAGCCGAAGGCCGTAAGCATACAGTGTGTCCCCAAAAAATAATAAAATAAAAAAAAACTGAGCTATTAAAAATAATTAAATAAATCGAATGAGTTCTAAACAGTGATAGTAGAAATCTGACTGTTTCTTTTCGTAATCAAAACTTTTTAATAATTTTATATTCGGATAGGGTATTATAATAGTTATTTATGATATGAGTGTTAAAAGTGAGGTTTTATTTTGTGAGTGAAAACGTTTGTGAAATGAGCGGAGCGAATTGAACAATTTCACGAACAAAATAAAATCACTTTTAACACAAATACCATACAATGTTTTTTGTGCAACTTCCCTATTTTGATAATGAAACGAGCGAATTTGCAATGACAATAAATTCAAAATGCATTTTAGTATTCAAATAATCAAAAGATTGTTGTGAATGGCAGACGTTTACATAGCAGCGTGCTAAAAATATTTTTAACACTAGTGTTAAAAGTATTTTTAACACGCTGCTATGTAAACAATCGTTTTTAACATTGTTTGCTATCATTAAAAGTGTCACTTTTAATGACAGTTGTACAAAAAAATCTTTTCTGGGAATTATATTCCTGGAAACACCAAATTCAATTAATTCCATTCTGTAAAAGTCATCAAAAAGCTCTATATCTATTATTAATTCCATTTCGTTTGATTTTATAAACTAACCTCTCCATATTTTGATCATTTTGTCTGCCAAGTGCCAAGACATAACCTTACTTTCACATAAGTAGAACCTACACTTACGACTTACGTTAAGAACGACTTACGACGCGGTGCAGTCACACATATTTTCTAAGTCCTACTTAAATGCTTAAGTAGCAGCGGTGCAGTTGGCCCTCAATGTTTTTCTGCTTTTTAGCACCATTAATTTATTTATAACATGTGTGTAGTGTAACATTGTAGTGCAATGATATGGGATAGGGGCGGCAAAAATTTGGGGCCCACAGCGGCATTGCACTTTAATCCGGCCCTGACGGCACATCTTCATATGGATTGTCATCAGTTAACAAAACATCGTCCACCTTAATATATAAAAATCTTGATTGTAATACTACTATAATTTTGAATAATTGCTCGAATATAATAATTAACCAATGCTTAAATGAAACGTAAGAAATTCTGTTATTTTCAATTGAAATAAAATATACCTATCTTTGTTTGTTTGTTTTTTTTAGCATGTTATTATGATATAAACAGGGCTGTAGAAAAAGTATAGTTTCATTCATAAAAAACAATATACTATATTTCCTAAACTTTTTCTAAACTGTTCAAAGCTACCATAAGCTTTTAAAACCAACTTATGAAGAGGAAAACATTAATTAACACTAATTTATTTCCTATTATAGAAGTTACTGACACATAACGACCTTCCTCCCCATTTATTCTACAAATGTTTTTCTATTATTCTGATCTATTAAAGTTGAGTCCACTAACATAGTGACCAAGAATGTCACGGTTAATGACACGGCTGCAATAAAAAAAATCTACGTTACATCCTGTCCTTCGTGAAAAATTATAATGCAAAGCGATTATATAAGATACGAGAACACATTTTGGAAAAAAAAAAAACAACACCTTTAGGTAACTTAATCTCTGGTCATCTGGCACTTTAAAGGGTGGATTACACGTGACGGCTTTCTGCCGGAATGAAAATGTATGTTTTGAGTAGATTTTGTGTTGGTTTACCGGAAATACTTTTCGATCTAATGCTTTTTGTTTTATTCAAACCACAAACCGAAAGAAGCAGCCGTTTTACTAAGAGGAAGAGGTAGCTGAATTTTTGTAGGCACCTCTCACCAGGACGAACTTGCTTAAAAGACAATATATGATATTGAGGACAAAGTTTCTTATACGATTAGGTATACTTGTTAATATTAAGAGAATCAATAAAAAGCTAAAATTTGTGAGCACGTTATTGCGTCCTAGGACAGCAGAAAACTGGATGTTACCAATGTTACCATTCAATATAGGAATGTAAGATGTACCTACAACTCAAAAATAAATACTTTTGCGAAAATTCCGAGTCTAATTGCATAATTTCTAGGATTACCTAAGGTACTGCAAAATATAGTGGTCCTAATAATTTTAGAAGGTCCTCTGCGTCGCTTTTAGTTGGCTGAGGGGTTAATAGTTAATATTTTGATAAAGACATCATGGTGGATGACGATCGTCTACCGTAACAGAAGGTAGCGTGGAGAAAAAGTGATAATTGGGAATGGAGTTTTTAAAAGTGTATTTAAACAACGTAGGCCTGTACTTTTTTGCACATCGTGCACACATTTTTTTGCACTCTGTTAAAAAAATGTTTTTGAAAATTTGTCATGAAAGATAACAAGTATTATAAAAAATTATTTTCACAAATTCAAAAATTAAACCTGCCTTTCGCACGGTAAACTGGGCTTAACATATCAGCATTTTAAATTTGTCGATAAGACAATCTACCATCTGTCGTTTCTTTTACGAGTATGCAGTATGATTTTTTAACTAATTTTGATCTTATAACACCGTCTAGAGACACTCAAATGAAATTACCAATTTTTGAACCTTCATAAGTAGTTTTATTTGTACAAAGTGAGATTTGGGAAATAACTTTAATTGAACAAAAATTTTGATAAGATTATAAATCAAAAGTTCTCCAGACTATTTAAACATAAATAAAGTGAATAAAGATGTGTAGGTATGATATAAGGTCTGTTCTCACAAGCATCACAAGGTCTGTTCTCACAAGCATCACGGACAGTCTTTGACAATCCGGATTCGGCGCAGAGACCCTAAAGTGTTCTCGGGAGAACGTTTTAGGGTCTTTGCGCCGAATCCGGATTGTCAAAGACTGTTTGTGATGCTTGTGAGAACAGACCTACAGACAGTCTTTGACAATCCGGATTCGGCGCAAAAGACCCTAAAGTGCTCTCGTTAGAACGTTTTAGGATCTTTACGCCGAATCCGGATTGTCAAAAACTGTCTGTTATGCATGTGAGAACAGACCTATAGCCAAAAAAGTTCCAGTAGTGATATCTATCATGGAAACCAAAAACAATAGAATTCCAATTAATTTGTGCAAGAAATTGTAAATGGCATAGTTAGAATTATAAATTGAGGAAAGCAGATATGAAAGGGAAGTTTTAGAGAGTCTACAGGAGTAACAATTATTATACAATACGTGTCATTGTCTCATTGTCAGATAATATGATGCTAGCAGACCGTTTATAGAATAGTCAGAAATCCTGTCCAGTAGCACTGGAAACAATTAATAGAAGTATATTGCTATGAAAAGAAAACCTAGGAAAAAATACAGCAAATTACCCTATGGGAATCGACTTACGCCTCTCTTATGCAAATCTGAAACATTATTCGACTAGGTTTTAGGGTCTACCCAGAAGGTAGACTTGCATGTAGAAAGACTATCCAATTGTTACAGGAAACTGTAAATTAAGCAAACCATCCATATTGGTCTGATGCAAGTTTTCATGTGTATGACTGTAGATATTAATTTGGGGCCTATACCTATCACAAAAATGCAAGTTTGTAAATAACAAGTAGATTTTAATAAGTTTGGCAAAATATCTAATTACTCGCGTTTCATAAAACGACAAGTGTACTCTTGTAATAACAGGCAATTTTTCACAATTTTACAAGTAAAGTACTTGTTATTTACTATGAATTTACCTGTTATTAACTAGTGTAGTCAACAAAATTGCATGTGAAACTCGTTATCTTCTACCTAACTTGAGAGGTAGATAGCTGACAAGTTTTAAATATACATAGATTAAAGTTGCAACAAAATGTGGTCTAGTAGTTCTTCGTCAGAAAATGAAAATGAAGAGATTATTCAAATACCTAGATGGAGAGTGTTTAGGTCAGTTATAGGCCTAGAATTAATTCTGTGTTCCACTCGTTATACGAGTTTAATGAACGTTTCAGAATGACTTTTGTCCAAATGGAACAGCTTCGTATGGATATTGGACATATATGCTTCTTCATCCAACTGATCGGTCTCACGCACTATCCACAAAAATGCAGATTTGTATAGCATTACACTGGTTAGGTAATGGAGAGCAATACCAAGTCATATCAGATGCACATGGGGTTAGTAAGGCAAGTGTCTGCAGATGTGTTAGAAAGTTTCTGTATGCAGTTAACCAAATTAAATTTCCCCAATGCGTTAGATGGCCTGACAATATTTTAAACGTTTTTGCAGGATTTTTTGCTATAGCAAGACTGCCCAATTTATTGG
The DNA here is from genome assembly GCA_910591685.1 of Galerucella tenella. NCBI lineage: Eukaryota > Metazoa > Arthropoda > Insecta > Coleoptera > Chrysomelidae > Galerucella > Galerucella tenella. Next base: position 14,303 of record CAJUYH010006330.1, on the reverse strand, counting down.
ATGTGTCGATGGTATATTAGTAAAAATATATGCTCCAACCGAAAATGAGCCTGCATTTGTTGATCGTATTTGGTTAGAGTCAACCCTGTCCCCCCATTTGGCTCGGGTTTAGCGGTAGTCATGCGCAAAGTGCTAAAATTGTAAAGTAATAGGAGATTATGTGGAAAACTTAGGAAAACTATGTACTATAATATATCATATCCGATATACAGGGTGGTCCTTAAGAAATTGTACATAGAAGTACCTACAGTACAATCTTCACTCCAAATATTGCGATTCAAATCAACTAGCCCCAATGATATGTTGATATTAAGAGTTTATCTCTCTGGGTGTTAAACATGAAATTTTAATTTTTGTATTTTACAATAACTTCAACGCTTTGTGAAGTATACGCACAAAAATCGATGTTGGGGGTTTTCGGATAAGAGAAATCATAATTTTGTACCTATTTCGAAGTATTTTGTAGAGGATGCCATTTAGGCCACGTATGATGCATAAATGTACGCAAAACTTTTTCTGCTACTTTTGTGAAAAATCATTGAAGCCACATCATTACAACAACAAAAAGGTATGGTTGAAATAATACCCTTTTTGGTGTGCGTCATCGATTGTTAATGTCTTTCTAACACATTACGTAGGAAGAAATGGAAAAAAAGGCAGGTCTGTGATTAATCCTAATTAAAATATCACAATAATGAACCGTTTAAATGTTTTACAAACCTTAACCCTAATCTTTTACTTACAAAAATTTGATTGGTTGATGTTTAGATTACGCTCAAGCTCAACCTATCAATCGAGAGTTTAAAATACTATGAAGGCGTTACTTTCGTAGCGGCAGTAAGTCTTACGTCTTTTTCTACTGTCACACTGACAGTTCTTGACAGGTCTGTACTTTGTTGTTCACGGTCAATTATTATTTATGAAAAGTGGATATTAATCTTGTTGTTTTATTTATATGAATAATACAAAAATATGCATGAATACACGGAAAAACATCAGTATTTTGAAAGCTCTCAAGTATTTACAGTTAGAAAAAGAAGCTGGTAATTATTAATTGCATAGTCTTTTCGAATTTGGCTAAATACAATCCTGATGATCTTGTTTATCAAATTTAAAATTAGCTATATGTCAAAATAGCAAATGAAATAAACGACATGCCGAAAACCCAGATATATGTCACAATCGATGACGCACACCAAGAAGGGTATTATTTTAATTATATATCTGTAAGCATCCCTAAATCTTAACGGTTTTAGAGATAATCATATTTTAGTGATTAAATACATGATTATCATTTAATTAAATTATGTTCCAGAAATTTCAACTTAGTAGGCGGGTGTCTAAGGAATATAAATATTATAGGTAGACGTCACAAATGATTTTTACATATCATTATTGTTTCGATACTCTCTGGGTTTTAATACCCACGACGAGCTTTGGCAATAAGTAAATAGAGCAGCATTATTGCATTCCATTGAATTATGTTATTTAAGATGAGACGATCTTTTATTAAATGAATGGATGAATGCATCGGAGAAAATGGTGAACATAATCGAACATTTACTTTAGACAATAATCCATATGTACATTACTTAAGGACCACCCGGTATATTTTTCTTATAGTCAACAATTATCTTGCACTGTTTTTTATTAAATAACTTAAAAATAAATATATTATATACAGGATGGGGCAATCTTTTGACATCGGAGGATTGCATCGTTGTGGTAACAGATAAAACTTTAAGGTTTTGTGTGAGCTAATACAGTTACTGAGGGCTCATTTTGAAATTACTTTCGATTCTACAAGGTGTTCCAAAGCCACGTAGCAGCACAAACTTACATTTTTTTAAATGAAACGTACTATATTTTGTTCAAGAATCGAAAAGATCTCACCGAAAGCCTTACAAAAATAAAGTGTGATGTTTTTCTTATTTATTTAAACTATTTTTAGCGTGGGATGAAATTATACACACTAACTATGGCTAATTACTATTGATTTATTAAAGAAACACTTGCACACTATAATAAACTTAATTTATATACACACTACTTAATGTCTACTAATTTATTTACACTCGGTATAATCATTGTCCTAATTTATCTTCAACACTATTTATATTCACTTTCTGTTCACTCACTGTATACTGAAACTGTTTACCGATTCACTGTATACTGAACAACTCCCCGATTCACTCGAAAACCCGCGTATATATACCTAGTCCCTCGAATCTCTAGAACTTTCGCGATAAACCATTGTATGGCCTGGTACATTTCCAGAACAGTCTGGATATTACCTGCGGAAGAACCTTTCTAGAAAGGTCGCATTCATCGTTTGCGACAGGACCGGCTTCGGAATTAGTGAGTTCGTAACATTGCCCCCTCCTTAATAGTAACTTCCTCCTGGAACTCTTGTGTAGCCGGGACTGGATGTTTAAATCGGCAACTGGATCCATTCCTACACTTTCCGGTCGTATGGAAATAACAGGGTACTGTCTTCATCGGATACTGATTACATGGGGTATAGCTGCAGATTAAAATGTGGACATCGGTATCTTCGAAGATCACTTCCACCATATTTCTAATGACTCGCCAATCCAACTGGTTGCTCTCTATCTTAGGCATCGCTAGTTTCTTCACGTTGGATTCCAACACGTGGTCTCGAAGACTTCGTAGCGCTTCCCACACATTCCGGTAGGTGTATCGATCTTGAAATTCGTCCTTTGTTACGAGATGGAAGATGTGTCGTGAATGGTGTTTGTGTTTCAGTGTCTTGCCAGGGGTTGGAATCTGTTCTGAAAGTTTTTCTGATTGTCCAAACTTCTTTCGAAAGACGAATGCCAAACCTCGTGCATTTATGGTATTGGCTGGGATGTTGTGTGCCAGTGAATAGTCTTCCGGGAGCGTGAACAAACCTTGTCGTTGCTCTGTAGTAACTCCAAATCTAGCTTTACCGGTACCTCCATATGCGCCCATAAATTCTTTGAAGGCAGGGTCAGGATCTTCCCGGATATGGTTTACTCCTTCTTCTTTGTCATGGTCTCCTTCGAATGGCGCTAGTCGATTTTGGTGGACTACTTTCGGTTTTCCATTGGGAATCTTACTTATGCGATAGATGACGTCGTTGATCTTCTTCTTGATTAAGTATGGACCCTGCCAAGATTTTTGAAGTTTTGGAGAAAAGCCCTTTCTCCTCGTCGGGTTGTGTAGCCATACTTTGTCCCCTTCTTTGAAACTGCCTTCTGTAGCCTGCGTGTCGTACCGTTTTTTCATTCTGTCGCTGGCAACTTGGAGATTCGTTCGAACCAATTCGTGTACATCGTCCATCCTTTTTCTCAACTGGATCACGTAGTCTTCTCCCGCTATATCTTCTCCAGGACGACAACCAAATTCCAGGTCACAAGGAAGTCTCATTTCGCATCCAAATAGGATTTTCGCAGGTGTTTCACCTGTGGACTCATTGATGGCAGATCGATACGCCAATGCAAATAGGGAAAGGTACTGGTCCCAATCTTTCTGGTGGCTGGAAACTACTTTGGGCAGGTATTTTCCTATGGTCCTGTTCATTCTTTCGACCATTCCGTCTGACTGTGGATGCAACGCCGTTGTCCTGGTCTTCTTCATTCCCAGCTTCTCACAAATTTCCTGGAATACATGGCTTTCGAAATTCCTTCCCTGATCCCTGTGAACTTCCAAGGGCACTCCATATCGGCTAATGAATTCTTTTACCAATACATCCGCGACCATTGTGGCCTCTTGGTTCGGAATCGCGTAAACTTCTACCCATTTGGTAAAATAATCCATCACAACCAGAATGTATTTACCACCATTTTCTGTCGTCGGAAATGGTCCTGCGATATTTAATGCAATCCTTTCGAATGGGCTTCCAACATTGTATTGTTTCATGGGAGCCTTTCTCTTGCGATGTGGTCCATTACTCTTAGCACAATTCGTACACTTCTTACACCAGTTCTTCACATCGTCGCAGCTGTTCATCCAATAAAACCTTTCACGGACTCGCTGAAGGGTTTTCTTCACTCCCAGATGACCTCCTGATGAACTGTCGTGTTACTTCCTCAGTACCTCAGCTACTCTCGATCTCGGGATAACTATTTGTCGTCTATTTTCGGAACCATCATCGTTTTCAAGGACTCGTTTCTACAGGCCTTCTTCTAGGACAAGGGAGTCCCACTGAGCCCAATATGCCTTCAGTGTTGGTGAAAATCTTGACACTTCTTGCCAGGTAGGTCGCCGGTTTTCTTGCTTCCATTGCCGGATCATCTTCAGGTGTGGATCATCATCTTGATCTTCTCTAATCCTGGTGGGAGACCATTCTTCCTTGCTTACTGTAGTTCTTGAAACTACAGCTTCCTCAGATTCCACATTGTTGCAGTGGGAATAGTCTGGTTGGCACGGTCGTCTAGACAGGGAGTCGGCATTTCGGCGACTCACACCAGCTCGTAGGAGTTCTTGGTTTGCTGGAGTCCTAGGGCGCTCACACTAACTGCGTATATGCCCTAGCTCGCCACAATTCCAGCATCTAATCTTCCTCGGCTTCCGGTCTACCATGCTTTTAATCAAGTTGACTAACTGGTCAAATTTATCTTCGTCACCATCCTTTTGAACGGTCCTACCCTTGTTATATTCTGACGCCTTCGTGGCTGCTTCATATTCAAGAGCAGCAGTCAATACATCGACCAATGTTTTGGGATGGGCTAAACGAAGCGTCCTCTGCATATCAGGGTCACGTAAGCCATCAATAAAGGCCTGGATGCCTAGACATTCCATCATGTTTTCTGGTGCTGATGGATAAGCAAATCGGACTAGTCGGGCGGTATCCACTTCATACTCTTGAAGGGTTTCATCGCGTCTCTGCCTTCGATTCTTCATCTGAGATTGGTACAAGTGTTCTAGATGTTCGTTACCATATCGCATGTCCAACCTCTTCTTTAGCTGCTCGAAGTCATCCGTTTCTTCGAGAGTTATTGTCTGAAGCACATCCAAGGCATCTCCCCGAAGCGCGATGGTCAAGTTCACTGCCTTCTCCCTGTCTGACTAATTATTTGCTCTAGCGGCTGCTTCAAACTGTTTAACATAGTTGGTCCACGACATCTTTCCGTCGAACGTTGGGGCCTTGATTCGAGCAATACTGCCAATATCTTCTATCTTAGGGAGTGTTTCTGGCTTGCAGGGTTTTATTTGCCCGATCTTTTTTTCTTCTGCTGGCATGTCTTGTGTTCTTGAGTCTGCCATTTTCCTCTTTAACTCCTGGATTTCCTCTTCCATTGTTGTGATTTTATTCTCAATATCTGATTTTAGGGACGAAATTTTATTTTCGACTTCAGCGGCAATGTCATTTTTCATTGACAAAATATTGGCAGAAATATCGTCCTTCATAGTAGAGATCTTCCCGTCTATATTAGCAGAAATATCGTCCTTCATCGTAGAAATCTTCTCGTCCATGGAGAAAATGTTAGCAGAAATATCGTTCTTCATAGTAGAAATATCATTCTTCATGGTAGAAATCTTCTCGTCCTTATTAGCAGAAATATCGTCCTTCATAGCAGAAATATCGTCCTTCATAGCAGAAATATCGTTCTTCATAGCTGATATTGACGAGATTATGGTGGAGGATTCGTCATTGAATAAGAATGTTTCTGGATCCAAGTCTTCACTTTCCAGTGCTATTTTCAGTCTTTAAACCAGTTGACTCTTCTTTCCGGACGTTTCCAATTCGCGATTTTTTAATTCTGCTTTCAGTTCCGTCACTTTCAGGTCACATAGTCTCTTAGCCATTTTTAAGTAATTATTTATTTATATTATCCCACACCTCACACCAATGTAATGTTTTTCTTATTTATTCAAACTATTTTTAGCGTGGGATAAAATTATACACTCACTATGGCTAATTACTATTGATTTATTAAAGAAACACTTACACACTATAATAAACTTAATTTATATACACACTACTTAATGTCTACTAATTTATTTACACTCGGTATAATAATTGTCCTAATTTATCTCCAACACTATTTATATTCACTTTCTGTTAACTCACTGTATACTGAAACTGTTTACCGATTCACTGTATACTGAACAACTCCCCGATTCACTCGAAATCCGCGTATATATACCTAGTCCCTCGAATCTCTAGAACTTTCGCGATAAACCATTGTATGGTCTGGTACATTTCCAGAACAGTCTGGATATTACCTGCGAAAGAACCTTTCTAGAAAGGTCGCATTCATCGTTTGCGACAGGACCGGCTTCGGAATTAGTGAGTTCGTAACAATAGCATTCCTAATATATTATATGGGTGTCTTAAAAAGATATGGCCAATTATTGGAAAAAAAGACCTCCTATTCAACACTCTGCAAAACAGTAAATTAAAATAAATCAACAGGTCTTTGTATTCAATTGTCATTCACATATCATTAGCTGTGGTCAGTATAAATTACTTTTTTCATCTGTGGCTTCTTTGATACGGGGTGAAATAGAATGCAAATCAAGCAATATCTCAAAATTTTCAAATGAATCACCCTACAAGTCTTTTTACAATTTGTTAGTACAACTATAATAATCTTACAAACGATGTAGTACATTTAATTTAATGGAAAACTGTAAATATTTTATGATAATGGTCAAAAACAAGTATTTTACGTACACAAATTAAATGGTATTGATTTTAACATGAAATGTCTTGTAGATTTTAACATTTCTAAGGCAAAAATTTTAATCGTAATTTTGGATGCATCTACAATATCTAATCAATGGAATAAAATGTTTGTTAATACCGTGGCCTCCTTGATCTCCAGATCTCACACCGATGGATTTCTTTTTATGGGGATACATCAAGCAGCTTGTGTATAAAACAGGACCTACTACCAGAGAATACATGAAAGAAAGGATTCGTAACGCATTTTCCACAATAACTCCAGCTATGTTAGAAAGAGTACCTACTACATCGTTTGAAAGATTATCAATTGTACTAACAAATAGTGGAAAGACTTATAGGGTGATTCATTTAAAAATTTTTAGATATTGCTTGATTTGCGTTCTGATTCACCCTGTATTAAATAAGCCACAGCTGAGAAAAGTAATCAATACTAAGAACAGCCAATATGTGAATGGAAATTGAATACAAAGACCTGTTGATTTATTTTGTTTTATTGTTTTGCAGTTAAAGAGGAGGACTTTTTTGCCAATAATTGGCCATATCTTTTTAAAACACCCATATAATATATTGGAATGCTATATTTTTGTAACGCTCTCTGTGAGATCTTTTCGATTCTTGAACAAAATATAGTACGTTTCATTTAAAAAAATGTAGGTTTTTGCTGCTACGTGGTTTTGGAACACCCTGTAGAATCAAAGGTATTTTCAAAATGTGCCCTCAGTAACTGTATTAGCTCACACAAAACTTTTAAGTTTCATCTCCTACCACAACGATGTAATTCTCCGATGTCAGAAGATTGCCCCTCCCTGTATATATTGTCCAAATAGTTCAGGCAATTTAAGAGCCCATGGTTTTTAAAGATAGAATTGAGACTAGATTACTGGAATGATAAAGAATTCATAGCGCGTTTCTATCTATCTCATAGAAGAAAAAACTGCTCTGTCCGTATATTTTTATATATTTTTACAGTAATCTTTGCATTTTTACTCTAGTGTTAGCCCTCGGGCTAACTCGAGATATTTTACTCTACTTTATAAAACCGGGCAGTAGAACGTAGTCTTGCTCCAGATTGGACCACAGACACCAAAAAGCTGAATGTGAACGTAGAGCGAACGTTGCCTGTCTGATAATAACGTTCGATTAACGGGTAGGTAGATGGAGTTCCGTCAGATTAAGTTATTAACTGACGTTTTCGGTGAACATGTAAACGACTAAACTATACCAAAAACATGTCAGAGGTCAGAATTATGCTGCTTGTGATACTTTTTTTAATGTAGGTAATTCAAATAGATGTGATCTTATAGTCTTATAGTTATTAATGCGATAAACACTTTTTGCACGAGTTGTATACAATATATTTTCTGCGTTCAGGCTCTAAATAGACTAAAAATGGGGTCGATTTGAATGTTTTTAAGTCTGTCATGATGACAGAACGCTGTAGTAAAATGACAGATGAGTGCAATACATTTTTTATTGCACTAGAGCAATAAAGAACTAGTTTTTCCACCAAAAAGAGTTCAATTTGTATGTTTTTGCATGAGCTTAGAAAATAGTATATCATACACCAAGGTGATGACTATTATTATTGAACGAGCAACAAAACTAATACGCGAGTGGCTTCGCCCGAGCGGAATAAGGCGCGAGGCTTATAAATGTCTTCATCACAGTGGTGCATATACATTTTTTTCCACAACTAGTCGAATTTGAGACAAAAATTGAAAATAATGGCCATCATATACTATTTCAGCGCTAATATATTACAGCGGTTTTGCGTTAATAACACAACACCTTGAGTGTGAGAGCTTCATTTATTTATACACCACATTCACAAACGCAACACAAGAAGCGTTTACCATGCGTTTACCTCGTCGTCTGACTGAGTACACTGTCTGTTTTCGCTCCATAGATTATGAACGTACTCCTTATGTAATCAGTCATTTTCCATCTTGATAGGTAATTTCAAGCAGCAAATATGTTAAAGACAATCTCCTGGGTATACAAAATTATGTTACACAAGTCTTGGTTTTGTTTTTGTTTGTCTGGATTCTCAAAATATTTGAATTAGTCCATCATTAACCTCAGTTAATGATGAAAAAAAATTAATAACCACTAATAGAGAAATTCAACTTCTTAGTTGGCTAGAAGAAGCTCCCCCAAGGAGCTGCCAGAACTGGTCGTTGGTGGTGGAGCCGAGTAGCTGTTCCTTCTCAGGAGGAATACGTGGAACCAAGGACAGCTCAACGGTTTCCTGTGAAGTGCAGTAATCCGATATCAGGATCTTCAGCGTGGAGAGTGGACTATTGTTCCGACGAGTTTGTTGATAGCCGGAGTCAGCGGGGTCGTAGAAACAGTAGATTGCTTGTGGAAACCTGCCTGATATAAACCGTATCTAGCGAAAGGTGGTTGATGAGGTGTATTCACCAGATTACCTTGCCTTAAATAGCTGGCCAAGTGGAAGGAGACCACAATAGAATACCCCCCAAGTCAAGGTGGAACAGCATATGCCAAGGGCTGCGTGGTCAAGGCGAAGCTTGATCGCTAATATGCGGACTCTGTATACCTGGAGACATCAAGTTTAAATACCCTTATTCCTGCATGCGGGGCTCTGCAGGAGTGGACCTTGTGCTTCCCTAGCTACTCGTGGGATCAACCATAGATGAAAGAGAAGAAAAAAAAGAAGTGCCCAAAAATACAGGAGCATCTTCCTCACACGCGAGCAGACCTCGTGTTGAGTGAGTTTAAGAAAAAGAGGAGAGGAGAAAGGCAGGGGCACCTACATCCTCAACCTACCCAACTGGTGCAAGTCTCCGAGAGAAACCCTGGACAAAAAATAAGAAAACCCACTAAGGTGTGGACTTATTGGAGCGGGGGTGAGATGGTATCTTAGTTTTCTTTAACAGGGACTTGCACCGGAGAAACCAAGAAAGAAGGCCACGGAGCGCAGGAAGCAAAGAGAGGAGAAAAACATCCCTCCTAAAGGAGAAAAACGAAAGCGGTAAATAGAGACAGCCCAATCCCCGCAAGTACAGGTGAAGAAGAAAAAGGAGGAAAGAGGAGATTCCGAAAACGTATGCCAGGAGAAATGGCCGAAGACGCTGAGTTAATATTGCTAGAAGAGTTGTAGAGAGCTATGCTAGAATGTGTCGATAGATTTTACGAAAAACTAGAGCATCTATACCTACAGAGCAATGAATGACATTCTGATAACATTTGATGTTGTTCAGCCTTAAATTCTACTTACGTCAACAAAAGAAGAACTTCGTAGTATAGTTCCAAAAACTTATTATGCACTTTCTGCAGATGATACCAATGGTGATCGCCCGGAGTACCCAGCCATATCACCACAAGCACCACATTCAATTCTCTAGCTACTCCACAAGATTTGGAAAAGAGAGACTGAAGTGTCCAAGACGAGTGAAGTGGAGGATGATATACATGTGTTCAGATGCTGGAAGAGTGAGGAGGTGCTGGAGATCTTGGAGAAGAAACTAGAGCAGGCGGTGTATTGGGAAAACATGGTGAAGATATTGTTGATGGGCGAGGCGGAGTGGATGGAGGTGAGTGGCGTAGTGGAGAGCATGATTAGGGTAGAGAAGGACTTGATATCGCGTGTGAGAGGTGGGGCTGATAAAAGGAAGATGACAGAGAGTGTGTGAGGGACCGCCCCTATTTTGTCCACGACTATGAATTACCTGTTTAGGTATAAATTTTTTTGACAAACTACCAACACTATAGTTTACTACAACAATGTTATTGAACAGATTATTTATTAAGTATTCAATTATTTATGTTTACAGTTACATTTGTGCAGTTTGTTAAATTTATAACTGGAACTGTAGAGATATTTATATTGGAAAAAACATTTCCATTCTGGTGTTCGAAGGTGGCATTCGACGAACTGCCCGGATTCTTTGGTAATATCGCATTAGATATTTTTCGGGCTGTTTCCATTTTATTTCGTAATGAATCCCTAATGTACCCTTCAGATACTGCTGTCGACTTCCATCCACCGTGACGTTTTAATGCAGTTATATCCCTACCAGCATCTACCAGCAAAGTTACTGACGATCTTCGGAAACTACGACTAGAATACATTTCGGGATTTAGTATAAAAAAATACAATGTCTTTCCCCATTTTTTAAATTTATAATTGCCAATTTTTTGAGTAGAGCATTTACCGTTTTGGAAATTGAGGAAAAGTTCTTCCCTCGTGCAGTTAACTGGCCGAGTGTTATTATTACATTATATATTTTTTTGCAGATTTCATAGAAATGGTCGCTTATTGTGAATTTTCTAGTAACTTTCATCATGGTATTAGCATTGTCTCTGTATTAGGCACGTTTACCAAAAAGTTCATCTTAAATCTTCCAAATCAGTGATTTTCATAGAGTACATCTCATTAGCTCGACAGGCACCCATTACTCCCATTATTAAATCCACCTTGAAAAAAGAGAAAATAAATATTATATTGTGCGATTTCATAAGTTACGTATATGATGTTAATAAAACTCACTTTTGTTGTTGTTTCTCGTCCGAAGCTTTTGTAATAACATTCTCAGATGAAAAATTGTTTGTAACAATATGTAATAACACATCTTGATAGACTCCGTTTCATTGAGGAAGAAGCCCCTTTCTGCTAATATTTTCCACATTTTTTCTCTTTCTATCAAAGGTTTTCTCTAGATCCAGGAAAGCCACGAATAATTTCCTTTTTTCTTGTACCGCTTTTTCTGTGAATAAATAGTAAATATTTGGTCTTAGGTACTTCTACCACTTCTGAATTCATTCCTCCAATAAAAAATTAGATTAATACCTAGAATACATAATATGTTAACTGTACCTATATAGGTTCTGCCTTGTTTGAACATTTTAAATGTTAAGCTCGATGTTAAGTGAACAATTGTTTTTTTATGTAGTAAATTATTATTTGTATTTATACTGGCTTTAATCCTGTTTGTAGACTCTGATTCACTTAGGAAGAACCCACTAGAGGTTCAGAAGATTCAGTCGTATTGGCGAAGAAGCTGCACATAACAATATCTGAACATCAATATCGGTCAAAGCAAAGGTACGGATTGTTAGAACAGTGCAGAACTTACGGCAGAATCTGTCCACCTCGACTCACGTCTGCTTTTGTGTAGAGTGGAGTGTTAGGATAGATATTCCGACTGACGACTTAGTTCGTTGTATGTACTTCTTTAAAAATGTCTCTGTCAAAGAATAAGGACTTGCTAACTGCATTAATGTTAGTGGAAGAAGAAGACGAAGAAATTTTATTAGCCAGCATGTAGTCTGCCATGATTAACTTAAAAATGATAGAACAATCCAACAAGTCAAGCCCACAGGTAATTCTGCTCTGCTGAACGTTTGCGTTCAAATCAAACTACATTTGATATCGGCGTAAACGGACGACGCACAAGCATGAGTCGAGAGTGCGCTCAGCTCGGCGACTCCTAACAATCCAACATAACTTAATTCCATTACATTGATTTGAGCGTCTTCGGGCAGCGTTCGGTAGACTGTGAGTTTTGCGCCGCGCACTGTCCTAACAATCCGTACCTTTAGGCTACTACCGATATTGATGTTCAGATATTATGTGCAGCAACTTCGCGCATACGACTGCAACTTCTAGACACTAGTGGCTTCTTCCTTAATGAAACGGAGTCTACTGTTATAATTATATATCTTCATAGCCTGGTGGTTTACGGCTCTGACTCGATGAAGTTGGGAATATTAGGTATGGGTTCGAGTCCCACTAGCGGTGGAGAGATTTTTTATTCAATATATTGAATAATCTTCAATATATGTGTCACATGACCTTTTCATTATCCCACCTATTATTCACTGGTGAATAATGTACGTCATTATACTTGGAGAAGCACACGTAAAATGTTGAGATTATCGAATAGTAGTGGACAAATGGTATTATTATTCGCCATAATTGTCATTATGGGTCGCAGGAAAATACAAAGTGAATGCGCAAAACCAATTTCCAAGTAATATGAGCATCAATGTTTGGTGCGATTTATTGAACGGTCGGTTGATTGGGCCCTATTTTAATGAAGGAACATTAACGGGGCAAAATACTCTACCAGAATTACTTGAAGATATTCCTTCACATGAAAGGCAAACAATGAGGCAACAGCAAAATGGAGAGGCGATTCTGTGGCCATCCCGTTCTCCAAATATTACACCTTCAGATTTCTTTCTCTGAGGTTACTTAAAAGGTATAGTTTGGCAAGTTTATCTGAAGCTACGGGGCATCGGTAAGGGGCGAGGAAACATGGCCCATATCTGTCATAAACGTACAAATGGCGTACGGTATAGTGTAACTAATATTAATGTGATGACCTTGAATTGTATTACAAATTTTATGCAGGTTAATTTTAATCCACTATATTAATTTGAATTATATTTGAAAAGCATTATTTCGCAATATTCGAATTTATAAAAAAATTTATGCACGCCATTTGGGCGGCTTTTTCCTTCAAAGGGATTAAACATATGGGTCATCACATTACCAATAGTTACACTATACCTATTTTACCAAGTAAAATTGAAAATACAAAGGTCACTGACAATACCAACGCCACTGGATAAATCAATATCAGTCAATTGACGAAGTGAGAGGGAAGAACACACGCACGCACTTGCCAATAAGAGGTAGGCTTTCGATAAATTATGTAATTCGGAGGGTGTGGTAATTATGGTTTTCGTACAACGCTGCCAGAGCTTGAAGAAGCCCATAACAAATTTGGAAAAGTGTTCATCTTTTAGTATTCATAAATTGAAAAAATAATGTTGATAGAAAAAATCCAAGGAAACAAGCACATTCAGGAATTAATGTTCAATCATATTGTTAATAATAAAAAGTCCCTTTTCTTATTATTATCACTACATATCTACTTAGGAATTTAGCTTTTTCATAGTTAAACGTGGCAATATCGAATGTTTTTCGACTGCATTCCTTTCACGGCTTCAGATAAACTTGCCAAAGTATAGTTTATGTCACACCCTCAATTGAAAAATAAGACAAGCCCTTACAAGAAATCTTTAAAAAAGGTTTGAACGTCAATGTACATGGTCATCAGTTTGAACATTTTCTTCAATTTTTTCAATTATTTGTATTCCTTTATTCCCTATTTCGTTTCTTAATCAATAATTTATTAAACAGATGTTCATTTCATTATCCCTGTTATCATTACTGCACAATACAATGATGACAAGTAGGGGAAGGGTGTACAAAATGACATACATTTTAAAAAAAAAAGAATTTTCTTATTTAAAAAAAACATTTTTTTAACTAAATTATGGACAAAACATAAGCTTACGTATTTGCAACTTTTCAATAAGATTTTAACAAATTTGGACAAAATATAGACTTTTAGCAAAACATTTAAAAATTAACAAGAAAAGTTCATTTTACCCCACCTGGAGGGGCAAAATGACACATCAATACTGTTTAATGATTTTTAGTTGGTACAAAGCTCACAAACAAAAATTTTTGTTTTCTTGTCTACCCTGGCACACTCAGCATGTGCCCACTTTTGACACGAACAACAGCATAGCCATAGCTCACTGTTTTTAGAAAATTTGTACAGTTCTGTACAATAAATGCATGCAGCAT
>CAJUYH010006329.1:0-20445 GCA_910591685.1 Galerucella tenella | reverse complement strand
TAGTGTTTGGTCCTTTCTGCCGTCAAAAAATAATCCTATAATAGCAGGTTTTTCTGTGGTTTTGGCCATACAAAGTTCTCGTTGTACTTTTCGCGCTCTTCTGATTTTCATTCTATCTATTGTCATTGCGGCATTTGCTTTTGATAAAACACCCGTATCTTCCAAAACAGCATTAACTATTATAGCTGCTGCACGATCTGACACTCCGGTTCTGTCACAGGCAAGTGCCACAGATGGCAATTTAATCCTCATTTGTGATAAAATTTTGTTTTCAGGATTTGTTTTGTCTAAAAAGAAGAAATTGGTTTTCATGTTTTTGCAGTTTAAAAAAATTATAAATTGAAATTACCTAAGACATCATCTGGACCTCGATCTGAGCTTTTATCAAGAAGATCGTCTTTCTCTTTTTGGCTGAGGGCAGATGCTACCGATTCCGATCTTGAATTTGAGGTGGTTGTCGTTTTTGATTTTGTTTGACCTAAACAATAAAATCACTATAATTTTTTCAAATAAAGATTAAATAAACTTACGTAGATTTTTAACAATACTGCTATCAGATTCAACTTCCTCCTCTTCATTGTCCTCACCACTAGTACTAAATTCTAAAATTTTCTCCGGCACATCTGAGTAACTGCAAGTAGGTTTTGGGTCTTCTTTTTTAAAGGGAAAATTTTTTCTGTTCATAGTCTTTGCAATTTTCGTGGTGACTTTTATGTCTACTGTTCCAATAGCCATTAATCTCTTAGTTCTTTGGTCAGTGAGAAAGGCTTGTTCTCTTTGGGGTACTTTTTTTTATTTTTCACACTTACATGTTTGAAACTCACACTTGCAAGCAGCTATATCAAATAACTTAGAGGCCTCTTCTTTAAATGATTCTAATTTTAGTCCAATCGTTTCGGTATCCTGCCTGCTTTTCAAATTTCTCTGAATAAGTTTATAACGTTGATAAAACTTTTTGATTTTGTCCCATATTCGGTTTTTACTCACTACAGGAATTGAAGCTTTGAGCCAAATTTCTTCAACTTTCGGCACAGTTTGTTTCAGAATCTCACAAACAGAAGGATCCTTTCCGGAATACCTTTCCTTCAAGTCATGTTGCACAAACAAATAATGACACATAACATCGTTAAACGTTGGCAAAACTCTACCACTTAATAACTTTGGATATCCAAAAACAATACACTTGTCTCTACTTCTAGTTGTCATTATTATTTTCACACCTTAAGACGACGTTAATATTGCTGTGGTTAACTCACGAGTCACAACCAGGTCACAAATAAGCCTGGCAATCGACACCAGAGATAATATGTCGACACTCGAACAAGTTAATACATGTTATGACTTGCGCGGATTGCGAGGTAGCCCCGCTATCAGTGGCAGGTCATTTTAAGAATTAATAAGTGATTTTTGCAAAATTAGAAAAGTTTGAGGAACCTGAAGTCCTAGTAGTAGAGAAAAAATCTCTCAATATGGTATTTTAAGTTACTGAATATATATGTTTTCCGCTATGACAGCTTACAAAAAGATTTTATGTAATATTATATTAATTATGGCAATTTTATCGAAAATCGGTAAAATTCAGAAATTTTGAAGACTCTGAGGAACCCCAAAATATTAAAATCGGTCAGGGAACTTTTGCCACTTTTTTTTGTTTACTCATACGCATATTTTAAAAACTATGTCACACTACTTGGAGAAAAAAAGTTTTTTCGTTCCACCCTAATGTACACCTCAAAGAAAATCGCAAATCCTCATCAAGAATTTAAAAAAGGCTAGTTTGGGTTAGTGCGTGTGTGTGGATGTGTGCTTGTGTGAAGATATTTAAACACATATGTTTATTTGACAAATATATTTTCAAAAGTGAAAAATGTAAAGTAAAAAAATAGAAACAAAATTAATTATGTATTAATTAAAAATAATCGTTGCAAATACTTTCAACATCTGTAGAATCTAGTCGTGAGTCAGCTTCTGACTGGGGTGAAATTAATGGGATGGATTGAAGCTCCGTTAGTTCAGGGCTGCTAGTGGTTGGGTGCTGCATATAAGGATTATGCACACCCATGGTGTATGGCATGTCTTGTGAATGACTGGTGATTGTGTGTGGCAGGTTTCGTTGAATATTCTGGCTGGAACTACTGGCAGCATATGAAAAGAGTTCTCGCCGTTTATGTTGTTGGAGAATAGAAATAAATTGTCCCTGAACTTCTAATCTTGTGTCTTCTCGGAGGCTTTTAAAATGGGGCAAAAGAGACAAAAGGAAATGGCGATCGGGATCATCTTTCTCTGTTTCTTTAGCTTCACTCTCCATATTCTTCGCTATTTTTTGGATTAATAGGTGTTCCTCTGTGGCGACTGAAATTTTTTTCCTTTTCTGCACTAATCGTGTAGTTTGCGGGGTAACAGACTCGACTTCTGTATTAGAACCTTGGGCTTCTTCACCTTCTTGTTGTGGCTTTGTTTCGCAAATGGGCAATAAAAACATTAGTTGTTTAAAGTATATATATTGTTTCCTGCCAGTGTCTGCCCCAGAACCAGATTTTGTTTGCTTGGTTTTTGCTAACTCTCGTCTAAACGAGTCTCGAAAGCTCTTCCATTTTCGTTGCATTTCAACAGCTGGAAAAAAAGTAATTGATTTAAAATTAATTTAATATGGTATTTTATAAATATCCGAAACAAAAGTAAGAAATGTAATACATTAAAAAACTGGTGCGATGTGATCCAAGTATAGCCTGCGGATCAAATTTAGACTCTTTTGAAAAAGTTTAATATTGATAAAAGTAGAAACACTACAATCATGCAGAGGCTTTATTGTGCGTCAAAAACAAGAAAGATCTGTTATTCATTAATTTTGAGTGAAGACTTTTCAGGTACCATGATAGATAGATAGACATGATAACAACATGATTTACAAATTTAACTTTTCATTTTATTTAACATATTTTTTTTATTTGTACATACCTTTCGATATTTTACGATCTACTGTTTGACTTTTATACAGTTTCTTATACTGTTAAATAAGTACAAATATTATATCAAACATATAGATAAATCATCTAGATACAAATTTTTAAAATACTTAAAATTTTTAGATACCTTGCCAGCGGTTGCTCGTTTAAAGATCTACACTATGCATTCCGATGTGGAACATCTACTGCTAATGAAATTGTGATTGATACTTGTGAGAAGATTTGGCTGCATTTATATGATTTATGCTTCCCACAATTAACAGAAGAGGAATGGCTAAATATAGCTGGTGGGTTTGAATCAAGGGCTAATTTCCCTAACTGTCTGGGAGCAATAGATGGTAAGCACGTAAGAATTATTCAGCCACCTGGGAGTGGATCCACATATTTCAATTACAAAAAGTATTTCTCCATTGTATTGCTAGCTGTATGCGATTAGAATTACAGATTTATTTATATTGATACGGGCTCTTATGGTAAGGCATCTGATTCATCAGTATTTAAAAATAGTGAACTTTTGAAAAAAATTAAAGAAAACACTTTAAACATCCCAACAAGCAAACCAGTGTCAACTGGTGGGGATAATCTTCCATTCACATTTATTGGAGATGAAGCTTTTGGATTATCTAGCTACATGCTAAGACCATACGGAGGTAAAAATCTATCACAACAGAAAAAAATATTTAACTATCGCCTATCAAGAGCACGACGTTACATTGAATGCTCGTTTGGTATTCTTACTAATAAGTGGAGAATTTTTCATCGACCTTTAAATCTAAAAGTCGAAAATGCAGAAATTGTTATAAGAGCTTGTTGCGTTCTGCATAATTTTGTGAGAAGCAGATATGGCGTCGACTTTGAAAATACCTTGAATGTAGTAGGATGAACATATTGTATCACGGGAATCTGAGCGGTCTGCATTTGCAATCAGAGAAAAATTTGCCCAATATTTTTGCTCTGAAGAAGGATCTGTTCCGTGGCAAAATAATTTTATTTAATTAATATAACAATAATCATTCAATTAAAAATGTAAACCTTTGTTGTGTTATTTACGTTTATTTAATTATTTATATTCAATATGGAAATTATAAGGGAGATCATTATGTTTTAATAAATTTTTACTGATAGGTTGTAGTTTTTACTTGTTACAACATTAAAGATTGCTTTAAAAAGGTAATTTAAGAATTTTTGTATACCTAAAAAGAAGTGTTTTATTTATTATCTGCAATTCACTACTACGTTTTCATTAAATATTTAAACATCGTTACGTTAAAAATTACTATTATATTACTGTAGATCATGAAGTCAAACATGTATGTCAAATTTGGGACACACTGTATTATAGGAAAAAGGATCTCAAACAAAATATATACAAAAATCAGACAAATCTATAATTTCAATGTTATAGCTACTATAAATAAAAAAAAGTGTCTTGTTCTGATGAGCAGTGTGTGTTATAATACAACATTGAATATGACTCTTTTTTGGTTGTGCAATTTGTAAAACAATAGCCCATCAGGTATAGATTGCAATCTCGGCAATGCATTGGCAAACTTTAATTTCAAGTAAACAATGTTAAAAACAGAAAAGTTACTTACATGCTTTTTTTTTTTCGGCAGGGCTCGCTTCTTGAAAAAGAAGAAGAAATATTTCACATATTTCTTCCCACGCTTTTCCTCTTAATATTTTGTTGCTATATTCATTGCATCGTGAATCCCATATGGCCGGTCGATTTTGAATTTCTATTAAAAACCTCTCAGAATCGAAAGACTTTTTGTTGTGCTCACAGTGTAAACTCTGGTAAACAACTGCAGCAGGTATAAAAAGTGGCTCGTCTGAAAGGGACCAGGCGACGTGTCGACGCCACTAGTAGCGAGGAATGGCGTTCGATCGCGACAGTGGCGCGCCACTGTCGCTCGTCTGGAAGGGTACTTTGAATTTGCACGGTGGTTTACGGCTAATGAGCTGGAGCGACTTTGTGGCGCCACTCAGCAGCGCTGCAGAGTGGCCCGTGTGGATGTACCCTAAAGCATTCACTTCCGAAGTGTTATGTTCGGGCTGGTCGGAGGTAGCACGAGAACTGTTTTGAGTGGTACCAGGAGAACGAACAGATGATACGGTCTGCTGACTTTGAGGAGGTCTTCGATATGCCAATCCTGGCTCTAGCAAGGTCCTGTGTGAGGTAGGAGGTGGTGCAAATCTTTTTACTCTCTCCTCCGTTTCTTCTATTGTTCGACATAATCTCAACAAATTTTGTACTGAAGTCGACTGGTGGAGAGAAAGTTGAGTTTGAATGTATGGGAGAAGGTTTCTTCGTATGAGATTGACTCGGTGTTCTTCGGATGGTGGTTGTTCCAATCGTCGAAATAACGTTTCCATCGCTGTTATAAACGTTAGAACCTTTTCTTGTGCCCCTTGTGTCCTCTGTCGGATTTCGTCCCACAGGTTATATTCGTAATCGTAGGGTCTATAAGCATCTCTCAACTGACTAACTAAGTCATCCCATGAGTGAAATGTCCCGGTTCTATACCAATTCAAAGCCTGATCCGTAAATAACTCTGGAGCCGAACGAAGTAATTGGTCCTTGCTGACACCCCGTGAAATCCGTAGTTCTTCTACCCTGAGCAAAAACTCGTTAACGCTAGTGTACCCATTGTATTTTACATTCCATCGGTGAATATCTGGGTAAACTGGAGTTCGATATGAATAGGGAATAGGGAACCAATGATTTGAACGCTCTGCGCTCATAGGAGAAATGTGAAGGCGATCCATACCATACCTGGTATCTGCTAACTCCTCTCGCATTGTCGAATCATTATATGTGCCCAATTGTGAGTTATGTGGGGGAGCCCAACCTCGAGAAGTCTCCTGCGGATAATCTCTTTCGTCTCTCCACGTTACTTCCATACTTTGCCGATTACTACGAGTACTTGTGGTTATTGGAGCTGGTAATGTAGGGATGGGACTGGATCTTCCTCTGGCGGCGTCAACGTCTTCGATGCCAATTAGATCACCTAAAATTGGTAAGCTTCTCGAAAACTGTGGTATCGGAGGGTTAGGAGCATCAATAAGCGACGTATTTTGAGGATCAAATTGGTATATTGCTTGGGCTCTGCGTGACACTAGAGCGGTTTCTTGTCTCCTTGTAGGTAACTCGCTTTGGTTTTGGACATCACCCTGTCGTACTGAAACAAAATCATGTTCGGGACGAATTCCAATATATGACGTGAGTTTCGGTCTCTGAGGTATCTTTGCTGCCTTTCCGGACTCATATGCCAGATTCAATTGCCCATATAAGTTTTGACAGGATAAAACCAACTTTTCGCGTTCTGATTCTTCCCTTACCGTAGAACCGCTGATCCTATCCAATCGTCCTGCCAAGTGCTCTATTCTAAAAAATATTCTTCTATAATCATTTTCGCCATTTTCCGGATCAAAAAACTCTATCTCTTGAACTAACTCATTCACCTTTTTTCACAGATGCTCAGCTCTTCATCAAATATTAGAGTTGTTTCTATATTAGAAAAACCTCCCTTTTCTTTTTCATGTTTTAATGCCTGTCTCAAAGCAGCACGTTTTTCATCCACTGTCCCTGACATTTGTAGACCCCGAATCTTTAATTCATAACTTAACTCATCACTTTTAAGACGATTTACTTCCATGGCCAATACCAAAAATAAAAAATTTACAAAATATATACACGAACTAAAATAGGTATTCAAAAGTTGAAGAACAACCTCTCCCCTTGCAAAAGAAAGGAAAAACCCTACCGAAAATGTAAAAAAAAATATTACAGGTTTTTTTTTTGTATTTCAGTCTAGTTATAGGTAAAGTTGTATATAAGTTAAGTAGTTATAAGTTTTGTATATACCTCAGAATTTCTTTTTTTTTTCTCTTTATATTTTTAGAATTTTTCTTTTTATTTCGGAGTTTTAGAATTTACCTTTTTATTTCCTATTTTTAGAATTAGTTTGATTTAACAACCTAATGTGTTTTATAAAGTGAAAAATGTAAACCATAAAATTTTCTTTTCAATAAAAAAAAAGTACCTAGCTGCTTCAATTATTTTTTCCTTAGTAACTTTACAATAAATCCAATAACCTATTGTTATTTTAAATTATGACCAATAAATGAATAATAAAAATTCAATGCAACCCAAGATATTTTACTTTAAGCCTATTCCGCTTAAACACGGCCTTAACATCAATTATAAATATACCTTATAAGATTGAAATCTATTATCCCCACGACAAAAATATAAATTTTGATTTCCAATACCCGTACTAAATTATTTGTTCAAGTACTGGCCTATTACAATTAATAAAATTCTATGGCTTCGTCCCTATAAGAAAAAGGCCACACAATATGCCGTTCCTCGAGTAAGGTGGACTGTTTCTTCTGACAGCCAGGAATACTTTCAAAACCAAATTATCAACAATGCTATGAACTTGATTGAATGCATAAAAGGTATGAAATTTTGTACCTTGTTGTTGTTAAAAATAAAATATGTGAGAACTATGTTGTGTTCAGACAAAGTGAACTAACCATCAGTTTAAACAACTCTAAATATAAAAAATAATAGCAAAATGTACACCTACACACGTTTGGGCGCCACTTGTTACCTCCTTTTTCTGTTCCTCTTAATGGCCACAGAATGGAAGCTAGCCTAACTTAAAGGTAATAAAATGTTTTATCCCGGATTTCTCGGTGCGGAGAGGGGTTGGGTAAAATCGAACGTACTTCTTACAAGGGGATACTCGATGGTCTCTGCTGTGATTCGGGTAAAGGAGCAAATGAACTTCTCGATAGGTTGGATGATCTATTTTCTAACTAAATCAAATGTATGATCAAATGGTTCTGTTCTATGTGGTCGAACCGACAACTGACTGACACTAATGACAGCGCTTGGCTTGCCTTTTTACCTCGAGTGAATATTAATAATATGAAAATGGAAAACTTAAAACTATATCTGGAAAGGGTCCGCAAAAGTATACTTCTGGGATTACATATATTTCCATGTAAGTACTGTATTATACTTCTAATATATTGTTTGGAAGATGATATTTACCTTGATATAATTCTATTCAACTTATAACTATTAAATCTGAACATGAACATCTGTTTTAGATACTAAACTACTGCTATGGTCAGCCAGTATAGGACGGACTCTACAAGATATACTATTACTACAACTAAATATACTTGACTCAGTTAATGGACAACTTTATATAACAAAACCTGGATGTAGTTTAGGTGAACTGTATGGTAAGGTTCACTTCGTAAGAGTTGATAAGTTTTATTGTCACTAATTAGCCGGTACAGAAAGGATGAGGTCTAGATTATTGACATCGAACAATCCACAAATTGGAAAGGTCTTACTTGTGTTACTTGTGTTCACTAATGGTTTGTAGTCATGGAAGTGTTCCCTACAGGTGTTATTCTGCTCCGTACTCATAGTAGTCAGCTGGAAGGTAGTAGCCGCTGGAAGTACCAGACTGTAGCGTACAGGAGTGGACAGCAATGAGTAGGCTATACAATTAACACCCAAGTACTTATTCTTGAGGGAAAATGAACCAGGTATCCCAAGTTAAGAGCCAAATGAAGATGGGGGTCAAAACGGACAACAAGAAGAAAGCCAAATAAAAGAAAAAAAAAAGGTCTGGAAAGAAAAATATAGAAGACTAGTACTGGTGATTGAGTCCCAATTGATATCGGATAGATTACTTACCCCAGGTGGTGAGTGACCTTCTAGTGGTGTATTTTTGTAAAATCAGGAGCTAAATCCATGGATACATGCTCCCTGTACAACAATTTGTATAAGAGAATCCCTGATTATTTACTTTTCTCCAAATCACAAAGCCGTATTGAACGTAGGTTGAGCAACCTTCTAGACTAGGAAAAAGCACAATACAAAATGGTGGTTTCAAACCAGTGACCTATGTCATTGGCCTTGAAAAATGATAAGAGGTCTTTCACCTATTAAGCTGGGTTCAAGGTCAAATGGCTAACTGATGACCCAAATACTCAAGACACATGTGTAGTTTGAAAAAGACTCTCATCAAAGTTAACCTAAGAACTAATTATTGATGTCAATTAACAAAGATAAATATTTACATTTTATTATTACCAATTATTATTGTGACGATAAATATTATCAAGGTACCAAATAAATATTTTATGCATTCAAGTTACAGTTCATACTTATTTATTTTTATTTTTGCAGGGCGAACCGTAACAAAATGTAGGCTTTTTCAGGTTGTTCATGAAGATATGTTTGCAATTTAAGTATATCTTCTGAAAGGGGTAACTATGTAGGTTTTTCCCACTGCCTTTCCTTAATACTTTTCAATGCTATGCTGGATAGTTTATCACACCAATGTCCCTCTATAAGTTTTTTCAAATCTTTTATTTCAGACCTTTTTTCGTCTTTGTTATTCCATGTCAGGTTAGGAAGCTTTCTTTTTTCAAGTACAAGTTTGTATGCAACATCACATAAAGTTTTTAAATTTGTACCCATATGTAAGGCTAGAGAAGGTGCTTTAAAGTTTTTGTCGTCCTCGCTATACCCACTTTAGAACATTGATATTACATTTCTGGTTTAAGCACATCAAACATTCCACGAACATCACTATTCATTGATTTACTGCTAAAAGCATTCTCGTCATGTCCCTCATTTTATTGGAAATAACTGTCGCGATTTGTTGTCTTTTGTGTTTAGCTAATAGAGTTTCACCATACAAGCAAATTGGAGGATCATTTTTTGCTGCTGCACTTATATCGTCCGCACGCATTATGTCAAATACTTCTTTCTTTATGCGAGAAGATCTTAAATATTCATGATTTTTTGACAATATTGTTGCTATAAATGTTTGAGACTTTGATGTGCGTTTTTTCCCTGGGTTAGCGACTGTAACATGCTGTTCAGCCATTACGTTTTTCGTCTGAAAAACTATTTCATTTAGTGAATTTTTTGGCTCATTAGTCACTTCCTCCCAAATTTCTACTGAATTTTCAAACATGCCGTTTCCTTGTCGCATTAGACACTCCGAAATAAAACATTAATTTTTATCAAATTCCCCTTCCGTTTTTGTCTGTCGATGCTCGAAATTTCAATTTTCGAGTGGACTCTTTTTTTCCTCTAACTGCCACAGAAGGCAACAGCCTGGGGGCAGTTTTAGGTTACACGACATCAATTGGTCTATTTTTGCAATGTCTTACATGCTTAAAAAGTATTTTTTTTATCATAATGTCCTAAGCAATAGGTGCATACTGTTTTATCATTTTAAGATCTGACTGGGTGCATTATGTCTTTTTCTATGAAGAGATGGAAATATCCTTGTTTTCTAAGTGATGCCACCATAGCCAGGCAATTGATTCGTCGACGTATTTCTTCGTAGCCATATCTCTACCTGCTATTTCGCAAAATGAATGCACCAATTCCGTTAGTTTTATTTTGTAGGTTGATGATATTCCCCTTTAATATGGGAATTTCAGTCTCATGAAGCTCATTTTTTATTTCGTTCAATCCCACTGATAAATCCTTTATATCATGATCATGTTGCTGCAGCACTACACCATGTGTTTGAATTAATGGCGAGTTGATAGTACGCAATCGCACATCAACATATTTTTGTTGCAGCGTCACTATTTGTTGTCGGTTCCTCAACATTACAAATTTTCACATTTTCAATGTCAATATTACCGTCCGATGTATGAGGAAACGTAATTTTTGTTGGTAAACGCGCATAGGGTGTTTGATGTCTATGTCCGAATTTATCGACAGGCATAATAATTAAAATGAACAAAATTCCGCTTGTTTTTTCATTATATTAGCTTTCTTGAGCTCATTGATAATTCCTACTATTTCGTTGTCGTGTGACGTATCACCTGCCTCTTTTGAAGCAATCAACAACTTCGAATGATCCACTAATTCATTGGGATCGCCATAATAAATATATTCCATGGGGTCTTCGTTGTATATCACACGAGAATCGAGAACTTTTCCTCCACTTTTTGGAAATGGAATTTTGCTAGAGCATCTATCAGGTGCTGGTGTGTTCGAGTAGAGGGGCTTCTTGATTCTGTATCAGTTCTAAACAGAGGTTTGATGATATTGTGATATTTGTAACTGCTCGAACCCTTGAGACGGTCTAGTGTATCTCGATGAACCCCAGTATAATCTAGAAGGATTTTATATGCTTCTAAATCCTGCGAGGTATAGCCTTCTAGAGTCGTTGAAGAATAAAAGCTGATACATGCCAGGTGTTTCAATTACGTACCCACCTTGTTTGTTTTTTTCTAGTAGGATGTTTATATTGTTGCTTTTTTTGTCAAATGCAATTTTACGCATACCTAAACTCCAACCGAGTTCATCATTGTAGATTGGACCATAATTTCTATCGATTCTCCCGTTACCTTGGGAATAATCTTCAATATACGATTCAGTAATATCGGGGTATTGATCTAAATACTCTTCAATGGATTCTTGTGAAATCTCAGGACGCATTATTTTATGAGATTCAGGCATTGGAATACTCCCCGTTTCATCGGTTTCGAGAGGTTCTTCTTTCTTCATTTCCTCTTTTGGATGCAAATTTGTAATCGTTTTTTGTAATGTCTTTGAGGATTGCACAATTTCTTCAAGTGGTTTAGATATTGGTTGGAACATTTTATTAATAGACTAATCTTGCTCTGATTTACCTAATTTCAATGCCAAGTATTTTTTGCGGATTGATCTAGCAAGTTCAGACACTTTTTTCTTGCGCAATGCAGTAGCAACCTTATCATCAGACATATTGGTATAGACTAAAAGCGCAGCTTACAATTTTATATATCTATCGAATCCTTTGCGATAGGTTAGGTTTGTGGTGAGTGGGTCTATAAGGCCCTCCACTGCGTCCTTTGCGATACCTACCATCATTAAGGGGGAAATCCTTCACAACTACTAAAGTAACATAACGGTCACACCAGCACGTTGAACACATATTTTTAAATATGTCAAATGTCCTGTCTGGAGATACGTGTTCTTCGAATATATGTTTCAAGTTTACCTCATCTTGCTTGAATAACACAATTACATTACAATTGTAGCGTATAAGCTGTTTCGGTATTTTTGAATATGTTTGACAAATATATGCAGCATCGATATCTTTATGTCTGCACATAGAGTAATATTCACGAATTTTCTGTTGGCCATCACATGCAACGTCATCGAATAAAAAGACAGAATTAGGCCGAGCTTTATCTGGACTTATTGTTTCCTCGTTGTCCTTAAATGTAAAATAGCCCACACCCTTGACTTGTGCTATAACTTCTTGCAGCAATTGGTACTTTGGTAGGAATAATGATTTTGAATAAACATAGACGTTTTTGAATTTCGCACCATTCGGATTAAATAGGAGAGCCAGCACGACATTCGTCTTTCCACACCCACTGGGACCGCATATAATGGCACGGAAATAATTTGGTAACAATTTACCATGTTTGCCGATCGATGGCGTTGAGGTGAAATCTAGATTTTCAATGGGAATCGTCTGCTCTTGTTGAATTATCTTAATCGTGTTTGTTGTTTTTCCTGGTGCTACTATATAAATATAGGCCACTTACGTGTATCAGTCTTAATGTTGGTGTTTGAAGGTCTTTTAAATTCTCTCATCAATAAACTACCTATTGAACTCAACTTGTCTAACTATCAGTACTGTGGACGTAAGTACCTCCACCACCCCTTTTCGTAAGAAATTGATTGTTTTTCTGTTAGCCGGTACAAAATTGGAAAAACGTCTTGATCGTGGAGATCAGGGCAATAATCCCTTCGACGCTGCTTGTAAACAACACGATATTTCTTACTGGAAGAATAAGTCTCTCGAGGAACGACACAGATGATCGAAAACTTGAAGATAAAGCTTGGGCACGCGTCAAATCAAAAGACGCTTCATTGGGAGAGAAAACTGCTGCATTACTTGTGACAGGCGGAATGAAGATGAAAAGAAAGCTGGGAATGGGTTGTCGCCGCAAACGTCGTTCCTCACATCGAGATGTTATTCTAAAAGTGAGCAAGTCCTTGAAGTAAGGAACATCTTTAAAAGACACCGCAACGTTTGCCTTACGAGCAGTCAAAGCACTTATTAAAGAATTTGGTTGGATATAAGAAGTTGAGGTTCCTCGAGTGATACCTGTAGCGAAATCGGGAGGCTTCCTACCGCTTATTCCTTTGTTTGCTGGTCTTTCTGCACTCGGTGCTTTGTCAGGTGGTGCTGCTGGGATTGCAAAAACCGTCATTGATGCTAAGCAGGCGCAAAAGAAATTGGAAGGTGTACGTCATAATAAGGCTATGGAACGTGTAGGATCTGGTCTGTACCTGAAAAAGTATCCAAAAGGTGGCTTCTGATTGTTTTTGAAAAAGCAAAAAAACTAATAAAGCAACCCAATCACGCACTATTCGGCTTCGACATAACACATTACGCAAAACTGCTCCAAATACAACATTCTCGAGGAGTTTTTATGCGAGATACTCTCCCCAAAGACGATCCCGGAAGACAAGAATGGTCATTGGGTAGCTTACAGAAAGGTAAACAACAATGTAGAGTATTTCGATTCATTTGGTAACTTGAAGCCGCCGAGAGAAGCTGTTGAATATCTCGGAAAAAGTGTGCAAATTTTCTACAACAATACACAATATCAAAACTACGATCAAATCAATTGCGGTCATTAGTGTTTGAAATTTCTACAACAATGACGGAACTATTACTACAACACATCTTCCATAGAAAAGAATTGAGTAGTTTCACTACCGAAGAACTAAAGCACTTTCCCATTGAACATCTAATAGAGTGTGTGAGACCTTCGGAATTGCTTGTTATGTGGCATAAGCTTCCCAATGAACATCGAGCAAATTTTAAACTACAAATACGACTGCCTTGTTTTATCCATTACAATCGACCTGATTGGACGACGCATTATGATGGGCCTCCGAGTTCACAAGCCACTTGTTTTCTTTGTAAACAAACAATAAAAAATGATATTTAAATTCAAACATGTCTTGAATTTTATTAGTCATCATGTCACAGTTGCTGAGAGTTGACAGCATGTAACGTTATATTTGACCACTATCATTGGAATATTTAAATATCTACCGGACGGCGAGTAGCCAGTCCTTTTTTCCTATCAACATGTGATTCTCTTCGAAAACCTGTAGCACCGATCACCGCTAAAAGGCAAAATTTTTACATTTAATGTGCGACGAATAATCTCCGTTGGTGAGGTTCAGTATACACTGATATTGGTCAAATATTTCAATTCTTCTCTCCTATACAGAGATAGAAATTAAAAACACACTACGAATACGTAAATTCTTTCTCGAAACGGAGCATGTGAACAGGAAAAAAATATGTAACGTATGTCGATTGCTCATCGCATAGTCAACAATTTAATAGCGAGTAGTGAGAATAAGCTTTCTTTTCTCCTGTGAACCATAAAACAGTCCAGTGAGTTTTTAAAATTTATCTTCCATTTGAAATCTATCTTTCCTAAAGTGCATTCAATGTGAATGCACTTACTTAGTACCTGGACTTACTTAGTACCTGGACTTACTTAGTACCTGGACTTACTGAGTACCTGAGATTTCGTACCTGGAAGTTACCTGAGTTACCTGAGACATACCTGAGACCACAAAACAGTCTGGAACTTTGTACCTGCCAATTCCGGACGAAGTAGTTTCCATCAGACTCGTGGAAAATTAGGGAAAGTAACAAGTGAACCAATTTAAAACCAACGTGCTTCAACACACAAAACCAACATTTTTTTTTTATATTTTACTCTGATATTTTTAATCATTATACAACTTGTAAATTTAACAACGTTGTTCATATTCCTTTCCTTCCAACATTTCCAGGTTTGTTGATAGAGAGTGGTGAGGTGAAAACAAGTCGACTAATATTATTCAGGGTGGCGCCCACTTACCTTTCTTGATTAACTTTAATAACATTTCTTAACTAGATTTATTAACTTATTAAATTCATTTCGTTTCTTAACTTCATTTATTATCTTATTAACTTCAATATAACTTCAATAACTTAAATAAAGTAGGATTACCCGCGAACCAGTAAGACTACTCCTTGAATTGATATTAGTTTGGTCTCCGAATTCACACCTGAGGTGCTCTCCACATTGAGTGGATTGCGAATTATCTTGCCTCATTATTTTAAATAAATAATAGGTAACAAGCACCAATCACGTGTTTACCCTTCAGCCTCCTACTCCTATTGTGCTCGATCCAAAGAATGATTATGAAATAGCTCTACGATATTTTCATTCGTATCACAGTATACCAAACATTGAAAATTGTACGTTTTACTACTATGATGCCAAAGACAACCTGCAAAGTTTTAATTTTCCCACAGGGTGTTATGAAATTGCTAATCTTGAATCGTTCATCAACCATAAATTGGGTGCGAGCAATTCAACGGTATTTTCACTAAAACCCAATCACAATACGTTGAAATGTGAAATTTCCAGTGAAAACAAAATTTCCTTTATACAAACTGATAGTATTGGGAAAATATTGGGATTTTCATCGAAAATATTCGACGCCAACAAAATGCACTCTTCAGATCTCTCCGTCAAAATCATTAAAGTATCCAGTATATGTTTCGATTGTAACATTACTACTGGAGCCTTCGATGCAAACAGACCTGCTCATAATACTATTTAAGAATTCGTCATACAAGTAGATCCTGGATATTCCATCGACGAAATTCCTCATAATTTGCTTTACTCACCTGTTATACCACAACGTGAAATAACCAACATTACCGTTATTGCCTTAAACCAAGACGGTCGACCTATAAACTTCAGAGGTGAATTGAGTACGTTGATATTGGAGCTTAGAGCACGAAGTAGATGGGACTAATAATCAATCATAAAAGACAGTCTGCAGTGCTTTCAACTTCATCAGGTAAGCAGTCGCCAAAGCTAAAACAGCTCACGTTCGCGAATAAATTGGTCCTGCAATCGCTGGGTTTCAAATTGAAAAATGACAACCATGTACGGAAAACGTGTTCGTCAAAACGACAACATGCCTTCGATGTTTGATATCTACCGTAAGCCAATGTTTGACGATTCAATCCGAAAGGCTGAATACAGAACCTATGCTCCATTTATAAAATCATTCAAATGCAGTGACATTGTGGAGTTTAGCATTAATTAATTTGATTCGCTTTTTGCAATGAGCGAGACTTTGTTGTGCATTAAAGGTTCGCTTGAAACACACGGAGGCGGTGATGTTGAATTAGCAAATAATGTTGGAGCCTTCCTATTCAATTCATGTACGTACAGGGAAATGGAAACAGTTCGGGATCCTGGAATTGTAAGTGCTGTACGTGCTATGACATGTTATAACCAAGAAGATTCCAATCATATGGCAATAGCAGGCTGGAATTACCCGAAAGACCCTATTCTGAATGGCAGCGACAAGTCCTTCAACCTTCAAATACAACTCAAACATATTTTCAATATTTTCAACGATTATCCCATGATTACATGTGGTCGACAAACTATACGATTAGTTCGAGCATGAAATGATAATGATTGCATATATATTACCGAAAAGAATGTCTCTGGCACGCTCTCCCATACAACCGCTAAAATTAATATCACAAGTATTAAACTAAAAGTTAAACATATCTTTCTCAATGATGATATAAAGATAAATCTCATGAAATCCATTCAAAAAGATCAGCCCATAGTTATTCCATTTAGAAAGTGGGAGTTACACGAATTGCCCTCGATTACTAAAGGTGCAAGACGTGAAGTTTGGGCTGTTAAAACATCCACTTCAGTTGAAAGACCCCGTTTTGTTATTGTTTTCTTCCAAACCGACAAACGTAACGTGACTACAGCCGATCCTACTTTATTTGACAATGCCGATGTGCAAAGTATAAGACTAGCACTTAATGGTGACTATTGGCCTAATGAAATAATGCGATTGGATTTCGCTAAAACTGACTACAATTAGGCATGTTTTACCTATACTGAATTCTATCCCAACTACGCAAACTCCACACAGAAGCCTCCCTTGATGGATTATTCTTCTTTCAAGAACGGGCATTGTTATCGATTGTTGAAAAAAGGAAGAAAGCATGCAAGCGTCCACAGTCGATGTAAAACTTGACATTGAAGCAAACATAGGCTTTCCCGAAAATACCAAAGTCTATTGCATCATAATTCACGATTGCGTGATGGAATACTTCCCCCTCACCGAAATGGTTAAAAGCTTGAACTAGATGTTGATCTGAGTTAGTATTAAAACAGACGTCAACATGAGAGTAGCTTTTGTGGTTATTCAAGGCTTTGTCGTAGATGGGCTTTTCGTCGTCAAAGAACTCACCATAGAAATTGGCTTCAGAAGTTCACATTACATATTTTCACCGCCGCAACCGTTTTCCACATTAAGTAATGATGATAAAAAGACTACATCCTACTTTGGAAAGGAATGTGCATGTCATTCGATATTCTTCAGGAGATGCAGAATGTTTTAGAGTGAATGAAATATTGAAAAAAAGCTATTGTATGCTGCAGTCTACATTTAAGTTCGAGGTCAACAAAAAGCGGAACTTCTGTTAAATAAATGTAACATATTTGGTGTTTTTCCACACATTATTGATGTTTGTAAATTTGATGGTACACCCTGAGAAACTGGAAACTTTGCTCGAGATCCAAACCCCTGCCACGCCTCTGGACTATATTCATGTACCGAAAGAAATGTATTACCATCATAAATAAAGTTTTTTAAAGAAACGTGGGTTTTTATTGAAACATTCAATATATTCATCAACTTTTATATTACATGAAGATTCAAATTTTCGTTTTACAATTTTTGAAATTAAACCCAAGACAAATATTAATATTAAACATGTCATGGTAAAAACATTATTAATTTAATTTTTCATGCACTCTTCAGTTTTGTTGAACATAGCTTAGGTTGGATACCTCTTGATGGATAAGTAATTTGTGGTAATTGTCTGCAGGCTTAAGACACCCATTTTATATGAAGTCTGCTCCACGTCTGACGACTTACTTCTCCACAATCCGATAAACTAAGAATCACTATTTGTTTCATAACCTCACTTTTCAAGAAATGTCTTTATTCACCAATGTGCTTCAATTGAATGTCTATACTTTTTCGAAGTCACGAGAGCGCTCCCCTCCATACATGTTTGACGATGTGACATGACACGTGACTGCTCCCTTCCTTGTCGCACATATTGCAACATGTAATACCTTTTTGTTTCATCACTTCTCAAGAAATGTCTTCCAACGTTCTTCTGTACTCGAAGTCACAA
Source organism: Galerucella tenella (assembly GCA_910591685.1). NCBI lineage: Eukaryota > Metazoa > Arthropoda > Insecta > Coleoptera > Chrysomelidae > Galerucella > Galerucella tenella. Next base: position 2,144 of record CAJUYH010006329.1, on the reverse strand, counting down.
AGAGAGCGTGACGTTACTTCCAACCAACCTGCGAAAAACATTTACTTCCAACCAACTCGGTATATCGCAGTCTCAGGTCAACTAGCGCGCTCTCTGTCTGCTTCCTTTCTTGTCGCACATATTGCAACATGTAATACCTTTCTTCGCATCTAATACACATGAGAGGTCATGGCAGCATGTGTTGAATGCTTTGCTATAGACGTGTAGGTTCTGGGTTCGAATCTCACTGACATTTTTTAATTCGGATTTTTGAAATTACAACTAGCGGACTAAAAATGGCGGCCTTCTAAAAACGCGCGGACTAAAAATGATAGCTGCTACGCGCATCCAAATTTGCCGCGCCACTCACAGCGCCACCAAGCGGAGATTTTTGAAGTAGTGGTCTGGAATCCGTATAGTCCCATCTACTGCTTTGACCGAAGTATTCAACTAGTCACTCGCTTTGGCTCCTCTTATATACAGGGCATCCAAAGGGAAAGGAGTCAGATTCAATAACTCAGAGTAAAATATGTTTTAGTCAAATTCTAGAAATAGGTCGATTTTTATTTGAACGTGGATAAATTTTAAAACTATTGCCACTTTTCAGATTTGAATAAAGCGTTGTCATATGATTACCGTAATATAGGGTTGTTAGGTCTCTCTTTAATAATATACAAAAAATATATTTTTTGTTCAAGCTGCAGAACTTTTGTTCTAAACTTCTCCCGAACACGTCATGGTTCCGAGTTATTTAGCCGGTCAGATTAAAATGGGACACCCGGTACAATGAACCCAGTTTAGTTTATCATTGCGTCCCTTACCAGGTCTTTTTTGAAGTGCTGATGGAACTTTTGGATATTCTCCTGATGTGTACGAGTCCGTTTCATTTTCAGATGTTGAAATGAGAAACATTGTGGTTTCTTCTTTTTTCTCACATCTATTAGGCAATCCAGATCACGTGACCTAATATGGCCGTGCAGGGAAAACAATTTAGACAGATGAGTTAGTTTTGTATTGTCTATTCAGTCATAAACAGTGCTCAAGACTTTTTAGTCGAATTTACTACTATATTTTGCTTCAATTTAGTATATTTTATTAGTGTTTGGTATATTGTTCATTTGATTAGTATTTTTTATTTAGAATATATCACTTTTCTTAGTTTTTAAACATATTGTTATTGAACAAAACTGAACAAAATGCCTGCTACATACAGCCTGATATTTGATTCTGTTAAATCATCTCTATTGATTGCTGTTAACCACATTTCTCTACGCTTCTTACTCAATACCAAATATGTGTTCTTTAAAACAGCTGTGACCTTAAAAAAGCTTACTTGGTCTCTGTTTGAACGGCTCCCACAACCGACGACAATACAAGTTGTTGGCATTTTGAAGTAGGTGTTTCACTCCTAAAATCCGTAAGCATAAAAGTTAAATACTGCAGGAGATATCTTCGAATTCAAGCAAGTGAAATTTTAATGCCAGCAATTTCATGAAAGTTCCACTTTCATTATAATATTGTATATGTTTTAGTCAGTGTGTACTTACCCATAAATATTGAATAAAAATTCTTGATAGTCTAAAAACCACTAACAAAAAAATAATGTTCTTATATAGGTACACAACCAAAAGTTGGTCCTAAATAGATATACTCTGCTTAAAAGTTTTATAAAACTGAACTTTTTATTGTATATTATTAGTAAAGAGACACCAAATCAAAATAAAAGCACCTTTCTCCAAAATAAACACTAATGTATACCAAAATCCACGGTCTACAATGTATTAAATCACATTTGTTTGCCCTGTGTCGCCATATTGAATTTTATTTGACAGGTCACTGGATTGCCTGATGTCAGAACTAGACAATACGTCATTTGATTTTGCCTTTAAAACTTTTTTTTCAGCCACTCCAAAGTTACCTGCAATAAACAAATTAACAAATAGATATATTTTTTGAATAAATATATGACATATATCTAATTCTAAAACATAAATAAATGATTTATTTAGTATTTTGGTATTTGAAAATAGGTCCTACTTACTCTATTCTCCCAAAATTTTTGCGGAATAAGGAGTCCAATTTGTTGATGGATCTTCACATCTTTTAATTATATCCAACATTCTCGTTTTAGAAATTTTTGTGTCTGGCCAGAAGCATTCATTATT
>CAJUYH010006328.1:8607-29053 GCA_910591685.1 Galerucella tenella | reverse complement strand
TCGATTTTTATCCACTTTAAATGCTCAGATTAATTCGAAATTTTGCAAACTCGTCAAAGACCGATGACAATACAATTTTAATAATAGAATATGGAATGTTCAATTTGAAAAAAAAAACATAACTTTGATCAGGCATCGAGTTCAAAGAAAACCAAAAAAGCACACCTCAAAGTAAATCGAGCTAAAAAGTAAAAAATAATTCTTAATTTAAAAATGAAATGATAAACGAGAAAATTAATGGCATTGTGGTGAAAACGTGTGGTGCTTTGCATTTCGGAATAAAAAACTATGATTTCCCTATATTTGTGTTCAACAGTGACTATTGAGAGGAGTAGAAAGTTAAAATAATACCCTTCTTGGTGTGCGTCATCGATTTTGACGTATATCCGGGTTTTCGGCATTTCGTTTATTTTATTTGCTATTTTGACATATAGCTAACCTTAAATTTGATAAATAAGATCATCAGGATTGTATTTAGCCAAATTCGAAAAGGCTATCCAATTAATAATTACCAGCTTCTTTTTCTAACTGAAAATAATTGAGAACTTTCAAAATACTGATGTTTTTCCGTGTATTCATGCATACTTTTGTATTATTCATATAAATAAAACAATAAGATTAATATTCACTCTTCATAAATAATCATTGAACCATACCTATCACTCTAAGAATAAAAATATTAGGAGTCAGAATTTAGTTTAACAACACAAAATACTAAAGCAGAATCAAAGAAAAAGCAAACGTTTTACAAAACACACACTGAAAATAACAGCAGAATAAAACCACTTAAATATCAAACGGCAGCTGATTTGTTTTACTCGTTGCTTAGATGGCATTGACATTTCAGAGCGCCATCTATCGAATTCTACTTTTCCCAATTAAAATATTATTATTCTGTCGAATTTTCTGGGAGTGTGTTGAGAATAAGGAGAATTAGAATGATGTACTTTAAATAAAATAACTACTCAACTGAATATTGTGTATATTTATTTATTTAAAAACATATAAACGAAAAAAACAAGTTCACGGAATAAGTCACATTTCACTTACATTATTTTTTAACATCTAAATAAAACTAACACTGTCGGTAGGAGTATTATTCCTGACCTACCTTTCGTAAAAGTACGTGAGCCGTATAGGGACACAAAAATCCTTTTATATATCTCCTTTAAGATTGCTCGTCACTTCCTTCAAATCCACGACGCGTCTTTCTTTTATCACTTTTTTATACCAAGACGCCGATTTCTTTGGTTTTCTCTTTCGATCCGGGTCAGAAAAATCCACACTATACAAACCAAATTTTTCTCTGAAACAAATTAGAAAGGAATTCATAATAGGCACTAAGAAAATGAAATGAAACGGACTCATGACGTCATTTTAAACAAAAAAAACTAAATAAATATTTTAGAATGAATGGACCCTTACTTTGTGGAATCTACTCATATTAATAGTCAGTTAAATAAGTTTGCTATTCAAAAGTCCCCTCCCCCCCTCGTATCTTTTGAACGGCTACACTTACATTAATAAAATTTGGAAGGTGAAAATAAAGTGTTGTAAACTTCTCTACGAATGGTAAAAGGTGACGTAATAGTAATAGATGACGTCACAGTGCCACTTTGGCCAATAATTTTAAATAGGACCTTATGTCAAGTGATATCTCGTTTGAAAGGCATTGACATTGGCTACATAGCCATATCAATTTTGTTTGGGTTCAAACTAATTTTGACGGATAAATTAAATAAATACCGAAGTTATTGAAATTATTTTTTTAAATTTAATTAATCAAATATCAACAATGGATTCTTATAGCAAGTGTTCGAAATGTGCTCCGTCCACTTCCTGACAGTAATACATCCTATTAGTAAACTCTTGTCGTACTCGTTCGAATGTGTCAGCTGAAATTGCATTGTATTCTTCAATAATTCTTTCTTTCGAAACGCCAATGCTATCTGGTGCCGTAGTATAAACCTTGGATTCCAAGTACCCCGATAGAAAAAAATCCAATGGTGTCAGATCTGGTGTCCATTCTATAGGACCTCGCCGGCCATCTGGAAATAACATTTCAACAAGATGGTGCTCTTGCACATTATTATGGTGCACTAAAACGTTACCTGGATGAAGAATATCGAGGTAGATGGATCGGCCGGCGAGGTCATATAGAATGGCCACCTCGGTCACCATATCTGACACCATTAGATTTTTTCCTATGGGGGTACTTGAAATCCAAGGTTTATACTATACGGCACCAGATAGCATTGGCGTTTTGAAAGAAAGAATTATTGAAGAATGCTGACACATTCGAACAAGTACAACAAGAGTTTACTAATAGGATGTATTACTGTCAGGAAGTAGACGGAGCACATTTCGAGCACTTGCTATAAGAATCCATTGTTGATAGTTGATTAATTAAATTTAAAAAAATAATTTCAATAATTTTGGTAGTTATTTAATTTATCCGTCAAAATTAGTTTAAACCCAAACAAAATTAATATGGCTATATAGCCAATGTCAATGCCTTTCAAACGAGATATCACTTGCCATAAGGTCCTATTTAAAATTATTGGCCAGAGTGGCACTGTGACGTCATCTTTTACTATTACGTCACCTGTTACCATTCGTAGAGAAGTTTACAACACTTTATTTCCACCCTCCAAATTTTATCAATGTAAGTGTAGCCGCTCAAAAGATACGAGGGGGAGGAGACCTTTGAATAGCACTGTATAATAAAGTAGCAAATAATGGGAAAAGTCACAATCAATATTCTCATAAGTTACAGGATAAGTTACAACGGCTGTCAGATGTCAGCGAATACACGAAATTCACGGAATTATAATGGACAGAACAGGCTAAGGAGTTATAGCGCTACTACCGCCACCTGCCTCTACCTTGTGTGCAATTGGACAAACACATATTTATGCAGTTCCAATGTATTAGACAAATACTTCTAATAATAATAATAATAATAAATGCTTTTATTGGCCAAACATACAGTGCATACATACAGGGTTCAAATTTCTTAAGTAAATCAAGAATTTGCCTTCCCACTCAACCAGTTAAATACTTATACCTATACACTATAACTATGAATACAATTAAAAAATAAAGACCAACCACAAAAAAGTCAAAAATTAATAAAAAATAGAATAAAATGAAAATAAACTAAGAATAAAAGAATAAAAAAGAATGAAAAGCCGTGGGAAATCCATTACCAAGAAGAGAACTACAAATCCATTATCATTTAATATTAACATTTTGTGTAGAAACCAGAAATTACAAGTTTTATTACAAAGAAAATAATAATACTATTTCATATTAAACCAAAACCAAACCAAAACCCAAAACAAAAGTCTCCAAGCAACCCCAAAAAAAATATTGAAAAATCCAAAACTGATAACTATTTCGATATTAAAAATAACGAAACAACCACCAGCCCCGAACTCCTAAACACCCCCCATCAAAGTGAAACCATCAGCCCCACTCAAAATAATTATATTAGTAGACTCAAAGTAAGGGTCCAAATAGTAAATTCAAGGAAAAGAAAATTAATATAGATACTATATGTATCCATCTTCCATTACACTTTTAAGCTACCATTAAGCAAATTACTTATAATTTCACGTTTAAATCTATTCAATGTGAGTACTTTTAAATAATCGGGTATCCAGTTCGAAATCCTAACTACATTAAATGAAAAGCAGCCCTCAAATAAGGCGGTTGAATGTTTAGGCATCGTTATCCTCCATGTTCTTACAGAACTAATTTTTCGTGCAACCGGACGCAAAACAAGCATTTTGCAGCCGCAACAGAGGCCGCAAAATGATATTTTGCGGCCGTTACCCAGAGAATGATATTTTACGGCCGTTACCCAGAGTGACGGCCGACAAAAATTTTTACGGCCGTTCCCATAGTGACTGCAGGCAAACTGAACGCCACTACAGCATTTGACATTTCTGAAATATGACAATAACAATGTATTTCGAACCAAAAACTAACTGTCTTTTCTAAAGACACATAATGTTTATTGAAATTATGTAATTTTCACGGTTGCACGAAAAATATTGTGTATACTATGGCCGCGAAATGTTTTCGCGACCTCGAGATTATCTTGCCTCGGCCGGAGCGGCCTCGGCGATAATCTCTGTTTCGGAACGCGAAAAAGCATTTTGCGGCCTTAGTATACAAATAACTATTCCCATGCACTTGTGCGTCTCAGGATTGTCTCTGAAACTATACAACCCCCTGACCTGCTATTGACTGATATTGATTATCCAGTGGCCTTGGTATTGTCAGTATTCATCACTGCATTTTAAATTCTATTTGGCATCTTAAATTTTTGTAGTTCTTGTGTTTTGAAAAATACCTTACCTTCAAGGTAAAGCCTAAACCCCTATATATTCATGCCCATAAAATATTTTTATTATTTCTATAAAATATCGTACGCCATTGGTACATTTATGACAGATATCGGCCATGTTTCCTCACACATTACCGATGCTGCTAGCTTCAGATAGCCAAACTTTTAAAATTTACTTTCTAGCATCTACTGTCCTTAGAATATCCTCCCACTTATCTACTTGGCAATAAATCTAGGATTATGTTTATTGATGTCCCAATGAAATTATTGTAAAAATCTCTACCCAAAAACGAACGAAGGCCGTAAACGTGTAACAAAAGCGTGAAAAGTTTCATAGTTGAATTATAAATACTACCTATATCCTGATATCCATTCGAAACTATCTAGGAAACTCCAAACTGCATACCCTTTTACGTTAACTTCATCTTCATGAATGGACTCTAGTATAGCTTTCAAATATTTCTGAAAAATGTGAATTTAATTTAAATTGTACAATAACACAGAGGTTTTGGAATTATCTTCACCTACTTTGAAACAATAAATCGTAACTTTACTAATTATTATATACAAACATGATACGCGGCCCGTCTAGACTTTTCGGCGTGTTTGAGTTCATACAATTCGGTGCCCTTTGTAGTTTTCCACACTTCAGCTTAAGTTCAGTCTTCGGAAGTATAGTACATTCAATAGCCTTCTTGGTGTGCGTATATCCGAGACGTATATCCGAGTTTTCGGTATGTCGTTAATTTTATTTGCTATTTTGACATATATCTAACTGTCAGTGGGAAATTAGAAAAAGACGTAAGACACATTGCCGCTACGAAAAGTACGTCTGCATCCTATTTTGAATCATTGCAAATGCTGCATATTATGCAAAACCAACATAATTTCAGCCCAAACATATTTGCTCTTGTTGTTGAGTATCCAAAACGCAGAGACACCAAATGTAAATAAATTAACGAGAATAAAAATGTTACAATGATATTTTCATGCTGTATGTCTCGAATGTTTGTGGATTTTGGATAAACTTCAAATGAATCTTGCGTTGTTTCGGGTTTACAAACATTATAAACTCGACGATTTTCGATGATTTTTGACGCCTTCAGAATTAGGTATAGAGTATAGTTTTCATTAAAACGCTCTGTATAACATCATAACTTCTGCTATCACACTAAATTACAAACAAATGCACTTTTAAGTGATTGGAGACTTACTTGGAGATATTGTATTCTCTTAACATCATTTATTTCACCCCTGTCAGAGAAACCATTTTCGGTAATGAAAATTTCTGGATCATCATATTTGTCCTTGACCCACTTTAATACCTTTCTAACTCCTTCTGGCACAACCTAATAAACAAGCCATTAATATTACATTCCAGTTATATTTTGGAACTGGATCGAGTCTACACGATACGATAATCTGAAGTAAAATTTAGTTGAATAATTTTCCAAAAAAAAATTCATAATTTCATAAATATTGTTGTGGAATCATATGAATGAAAAACTCTGTGTTACTTAATTTTGCCAGAAGGGTAAACTGGACGGTAATTATCATTGACAAACAACCATTCAATATCCAGCTGTGTTGGAATGAAACTTGCAGTCAGGATGGAACACAGGTTTGGAAACCGATGGATCCTGTACTGCGAAACAGTTTTTTTTTATTTAGAAGAAGCATTTTCGATAACATCAGTAATTCCCGAACAACAATAGAAGCAAACAATTCACCCTAATAAAACCCGAATTCCTAAAAATTACATCTTAGTTAGCATGGAAATATCTAATGCTGCTGAAAACACCAGGAGGTCGCAGCTTCTTAAGATTCCCTGGGCATAGTAGGGTGCCAGGAAATGTGAATGCTTTTGAACTAACTATAATAGCAGCTGATTCATTTATTAAATCAGATCTTGAACTGAAACAATAAATAGAGACCTCAGAAAATAGGCTTTTTCAAGCTGTGGCACTAGAAAGTTTAACAGTTTCAAAAGTGTTAACAGCATCAACAGAAATGATATCTTTCCTGGGATATAGTATAAAAATTGAAGACAAACGAGTATTAAGGTATAAAAAAGTATAAAACAGAGGAATTTGTAGGTGACCTTGATTTTAAAGATATTCCAAAAAAATTATAAAATTGTTGATAGAAACTTTGAAGCTGAATATAATAGTATATTACGTAATAATAATTTTCGAGATACTGAACTGCCAAAATGTCGTGGTATACCCTGTATAAATAGAAATCAAAAACTCACCCTCAACCAATCAGAACTGGTTTTTATCCACTCCGAGTCCTGATAAAATGTAGCGTTCATGTCTTTATTCAAAGAAGTAACATTATTTCCACTTTTATCTCGCTTTACCAAATAAGTGGTATATAAATTTAAACCGGCAAAATCGTATGTACCCTGTATGTAATCTGCTTCTTGTGGCAGTAAACTTGGCATCCTAGATTGGAGATAACCTTCTGTTTGACTCACATTTTCTACTCGTTCTGATACAATTTTCGGATAGTTTCCATCGGTGTGAAATACAGGGTTCATAATAGATCCAATCTGGAATATTCAAAATTGAGATCTTCATTCTAAACATAAACCTTATTGGGTAAATGAACACAGTTACCTTAAATTCACGCGCTAACTCAGCAGCTGCTATATCTTCGGGAGAAAAACTTCCTGGATCGTACCAAGTTGCGTTAATAACAATGCCCACTTTTCCTGAAATTGTATTTATTATTTATTACTCAATTTAGATTTCTGGAATCGTTTGCAATACTTGATACAAATATCATAGCTTACACTACCACAACACCAGCACAGTATTCCATTTGTGGAGGAGGAAAAATATTTGGCTCAGTGGACGAGTGAAGCAAATGCCAGCAAAATCTGGCTAGTGAAGACCGAACATACTGTAGACACAAAGTAGAAGTGAATATACAAAATGAATGGTGAGCAATTGGTGGGTTGTGATGTACAAGGGGCCATGTTATGTGAACTGAACGCTGTGGAAATATTGGCCATGCCTTCGGATCATATGCCCACTAAATATTCGCAGCAACTGACCTCCAGGTACATTATTTCAATTGTGGAAGAAAAGGAGAGAAATCACACCTCCACGATCAAGCTGGATCCACTGCCTATTTAGAGGCTGGACAGCATGTAACAGTATTTCACCGTTGATCTGTGCGTTGGATGGAAGCTGAAGAACAGGTCAATGGAAATATTTACTAACAGCCAGGTTACAATCACAACACTGTGGTCCAACAGCTGCAATACATTCTGGTTAGCAATACTAGCCTACCCCCAAGTCAACTGGTCTGGTCAATAAGTCTCAAGTTGTGCAACGAAAAAGTGAACCAGCTTGCCAGAAAAGAAGGTTACTCCCTGTTCATAGACCTGGAGCCTCAACTGGCAATTATCTTACATCTGGAAAAGAGAAATATCTTGGACAAATAGACAGCGAAGCAAGAGCCTGATTGAGTTACGTTTGTTAAAGCTGAGGATATAGCTAGAAGTACCCACAACTTTCCTTTCAAGATTGGACTTGAAGAGTGATCTAAATTGTATTGAGGCACAATAAAGATGTCGCAATACCTGGCTTTGAAGAAACCACTCACATTAAGCAGATAAAACAAACACCTAGTCACCTACATTTCTTGTGCTTCTGATAGTGAACATAGTGCTTATTTACATACAGTCTCTGAAAAAGATAACTTGGTAAGATAGTGTAAAGTGTGTTGGTGTAGCGGCAGTGCAAACGGAGATTAGTATTTGATATTAATATTTACATTACGTGAAACAAGTTTCTTGATTTTTTGTTAAGATTTGTATCAATCCCTGCATTGTCATTCAAATTCTGGACAAGATATGTATTTTTGAACTAACCATATCATTCCCAGCCATGTGAAGCGTCTCAAGACAGATTGGGGATGAATGTGTGAATCGTTTCAACACTAGACGAACTTACATATTATATAGTTAGTTAACATTGTGTTTTTGTATTATTTAGTTTGAAAGTTAAAACTTGAATACCTTTTTGAACCGTCCGAAATTCATCGTCATACAAATGATAAGCTTTCGCATGTGCCAAGAGCATAACATGCTGACAAAGATAGTTAGCAATAGCAGGTTGATTTAAATAGGGGGGATAACTATTATCGCCGTATCCCTGTTGAGAAGTATCCAACGTTATCCAATGTTTTACTCTATCACCAAAATAGCTGAAAAGAACTCTGGCATAATCTTCAAAGTAGTAAGCCAGATATGGATTAGTCCAACCTCCAAGTTGTTGAAGAGTCATCGGTAAATCTTTGTGATACATCGTTACCATGGGCTGGATTTCTAAAATGTTAACCAAAAACAAATTAACTGATCATATCAAAACTATGTTATGGTATGGTGCTCAAAGATCAACCATAAAATAGCTGCGGCTTAGGTAAGACTGTTCCAGTATAACGGGAGATACCCCGATCCACATAACAAAAATGAGGAAGGTAAGAAAAATATTTCTTAGCGAACAAAACATAAGTGATCAAGTCACAACAAGATAAAGGACATAAATGAAACCAAGAGACAGCATGACTTCTTTGTACGTCTTCTTTAAGGTGGTTAAGACAGATCAATAGGAAAGGACAGATGACAGTATCAAGAGTGAACTTGGAGAGAAGATCTGGTATACAGAATAGGATAGGCAGGAGAGAAACTTTTGCTGGAATATACAGTAAGGAGAGAAACTCACTAATAAGGAACTTATTAGGAACAAACATAAATCGGGGAGAAGAATTATGCACAAGCAAAATCAAAGCAAAAACTTCAGTAGATACTCACCATTTTTAATTAATTCATTGATCAAATCATTATAATATCTCAAACCATCTCCATTTATATGGTTAGCATATCCATCGGGCAGTACTCTTGACCAAGAAATAGAAAATCTATAAAAGTGAACTCCTAGTTCTTTGAGAAGCTTTACATCTGTTCTCCAGTTACGAAAAGAATCACAGGCTATGTTTCCATTGCTATTGTTGTAGAATTTCTTGGGATCTGATTTAGTAAAGTAGTCGTATATATTTTCCCCTTTACCTAAATCAGTTGAATACACAATTGTGATAAATGCAATCGCAATTTTTTTATTAACACATGTATATTTATTGTTCCTGATAAACTAGTTTTTTGCAGCCTTCATTGCATTAATTTTAATAACAATTATAAAAATAATGTAGCTGGATTTCGAAACATTTTTTTTAACAATAAAATCCTACCTTCTTCATTGTAGCCTCCTTCAATTTGATAGGCACTGGAGGCAGTTCCAAATAAAAAATCTTCAGGAAATTCATATTTGTGTACTTCATCAGCTCTGTAGGAATATTTGAAATACTTTAATTGAATAGAGGAATAATTTAAAGTTGTTAACCAAGGTCAATAATGGACAAATTCAAATGTTTTGAGAAGACAGAGAGAGTTTAACTGGTGCAGCATAATTTTGTATATCTAGGAGATTGTCTTTAACATATTAGGGACTTAAAGCAGTTCTAATAATCACCACTTATCCGTATACGTATCGCAATGCGCATGTGCAGAAGCGGTACGTGGGCTTCGTTACGTTACGTTACGTGAAACGTATCAATCCGTCACACGTACCTAACGTACGTATTGAAGAAATCAATCAAATTCATAATTGACAAAAATCATACTATGTTGGTATTAAGTATTGTGTTAAAAATAATGGTATACATTACCTTAGTCTCGTTAGTACACAGAACAGACACGTTATTTTTAATAATATATCCATAATAACTTTGCTCTGCATTAAAAATATTATCATTGAGGTTACCGGGGTACTATGTTATCATTCCAACTTCTTATCTATATTGAGAAATATCTTTAAAACTAATGACAAATTCATGAATTAAATCAATATTTTTAATTGCAAAATATAACAGGGAACTAAATTTAATACACTAATTGGCAAAAAAATCGATTCAATCAGTGGTTAGTATTTTTGCTAGTTCATATCCGATTTTGATTGAACTTTTAAAATATTGTTACGACTTACTAAAATGACATTTTATTTGCAGAAAACTGTAAATTAATTAGATAACTTGAAACAGATCAACATATTTCAAATACATACAATTATGTTAACGTGTCTCCCTGTAAGCTATTCAATTATGTAACAACTCTCATCTGTTTCAGGTCCGAGAGTCAACCAAAACCGACTGTTGGAATTTCGTGCCACTATTCAGGAATCCAATCAAGTGGGACATGAATTCCAGGTGAGGACGGCGACGTTGTGGCTAAAGGCCGACGTGCAGCATCACCATGGAGCTACGTCGACGAACAAGTGTCGCACAACTGATTTGTTCGTCTTTAAAGTCATATCTAGGACGCTGCCAGAGTCTGTTACACTTAGTTCGAGAGTAAGTGTATATACACCCGTGGACAAAATTATGGAATTTTTTTTTCAATCACTTTTATTTCAAGATAATTATGGGTGTCTCACTATATTCTGACTGTTTTTAAGACCTATATCTTCGAAACGGTTCTAGATAATGAGATGCGGTTTTCACAGTTATGTTTAAAATTACCGTAAGTTTTTTTTTGACACATTTATATAAATGGCCTACTTCCGGTTTACTCGATAGAAAAGTGACGTATTTTCATATTACAGTAGATGTAATTTTATAAACGGGACACTCGGTATATTTAGCAATTTCTTAAAAGACGCATATTTTTACTTTATAACGGTACCTTAAAGTTTAAAATCGGTGCACAGAAAGCGAAGTTTAACTGGGATACTGTAATGAATCAAAAATAATCAAGGAGGCGTTAATAGATATGTCACATCACAAAAATATTGCGATCATTGACAGAACGTCACATTGTGTTTTATATTCAGTAGTAATACCCCTAGGGTCTTGATAATACCGAGATAATTTTGTCATAGAGAATGCTGAAAGCGTGTTGCTTGATAATAACCCAAGGCCGCAGGCCGAGGGCTATTATCTTTGAGCAACACGCTTGAAGGATTCTCTACGACAAAATTTTGAGTATTTATCAAGACCCGAGGAGTATTCGATAAGATAATTTTTTACTTTGTAGATATCCAAAAATTGATTGTCAATCTGCGCTTAATACTTTTCAATACAAACTTTATTAGTTTTAATCAAATATAATTCATTTTTATTCAAAACTACAGTTGTGAAAAGTATAATTGGTTTGACGTTTAATTAATTTTTAATAAAACATAAACAACAAACTGAAAACACCACATGTAGAGTATTATCGCTGTAATACAGCGGTGATTGGGTGAAATTTGACACATGACTTGAAATTAAGTAATTTGATTGGTTACTATATTCAGTAAAAAATTATCGCTGTAAAACAGCGGTGATTGGATGAAATTTGACACATGACTTGAAATTAAGCAATTTGATTGGTTACTATACTCAGTAAAAAATTATCAATAAAATTGAAGTGTTCAATCTCTGAAAATGCAGTATACAGTACAAGAAAAACAATATTTTTATATGTCCAAACTCAATCCTATGTTCAGACTAGAAGACCGTTCAATAAAAATCCTACTGCTACAAATAGGTAGGTACCATTAAAACATGGTTAACCAAATTTAGGAATACTGCTTCTATATCTAGAAAAAGGAGAACAGTAAATTGAAATTTAGAAGAAATGTTATCTGCTTATGAGATTGTACAGAGAAATCCGAAAATTTCAATTGGAAAAATTGCATCAAATTTGGAAATGGACAAAACTAAAGTTTTTAGAATTCTAAAAGTTCTCAAATTTAAACCTTACAAAATTCAAGGTCTGCAAAAAATTAACCAACGGGGCCATGCTAAAAGAGTATTTATGTGTGAAACTTTAACAGATTTGTACAGAACATATTCAAATTTTAGAATTATCATGTCTGATATAAATGGACGAGTTAATAAACATAACTGTAGAGTTTGGGGATTAGAAAATCCAAGAGAATTTCATCAACATAAAAGAGATTCTCCTTAAGTTAATGTTTGGTGTGCATTGTCTCGTGAAAAATTATATGGGCCTTTCTTTTTTGCAGAAAATACAGTTCGTGGTAATAATTATACAGATATAATAATAATAATATTGCTTTATTTAGAGGTAAAATCAGTATAAAATATATAATTTAAAGTAAATAAATAAAGCCAAGAGCCGATAAGTTAACACTTGTTTCGGCAAGTAGATACAAATGTAATTTACCAATAATATAAGAAACATAATAAACTTAAAACTAAAACTATACCAATACAATAAAATTTAAAGGGTGTTTCAATATGTTGAAAAACTTTTTCTATCCCCAGTTAGAACAAGATGGTATTTCAAACCAAAATGTTCACTTTAAACAAGACGGGGCTCCACCCCATTATTCCAACATAGCAAGAGAATCTGTTAACCAGCAATTTGGAAATAATTGGATTGGTAGGATTGGTCCAATAGAATGGGCTCCAAATTCTCCAGACCTGACTGTTCCAAATTTTTTTGTATGGGGATATGTGGTAGATAGAGTCTACAACCCGATGCCTGCTACTATTGCCAAATATACAGGGTGTCCCATTTAAAAAATTACATCTACTGTATTCTGAAAATACGCCACTTTTATAGCGGGTAAACCGGAAGTAGGCCATTTATATAAATGTGTCACAAAAAATCTCAAGGTAATTTTAAACCTAACTGTGAAAACCGCATCTCATTATCTAGAACCGATTCGAAGATATAAGCTCTTAAAAACAGTCAGAATATAATGAGACACCCTGTATTTAAATGACCTTATCAATTAAGAATTTATGTTCTGCAAAAAGGAATTATGAAAACTGAAAAATATTGGATAATTTTGTCTATTAGTCTAGCAAATAGAAAAAATTTTGAAAATAGTCACAAGCAATTTACATTTTGCTTCTTAAGATTTTATCTACTAAGGTGAATTTAAAACATTATCCTTTTAATTGCAGCAATTCGATCGCCTTACCTCAGACCCCATTTCAATCGCCTTAGAGGAATCGCACACCGGCTGGCAAAAAATCGACCTCACAGAAACCGTTCGACAATGGTTAGCGGAAGCCAATGATCAAAAACTCAAGCTCTTCGTCGACTGTAGTTGTTGCTCTAAGTGGCACATCCACCTCTTCAACAGTAACAACGAAAAAAATCGAAAAACTAACGTAAATAGGCCGTTCTTAGTTATACACACCGATCCCAGTACAGCCAAACGTGTTAGACGAAGAGCTATAGATTGTTCCGAAGATTCGGGAAATCAGTGTTGCAAACAACGCTTTTATGTTAGTTTTAGATCGTTAGGCTGGGATGACTGGGTTATAGCACCACAAGGGTAAGTTAAATAAAGTACATTCAATAGCCTTCTTGGTGTGCGTCATCGTTTGCGACGATTAATATTCACTTTTAATAAATAATAATTGACCGTAAACAACAAACTGACGAGAACTGTCAGTGGGACAGTATAAAAAGACGTAAAACCCATTGCCAATACCAAAGGTACGTCTACCTCCTATTTTGAATGCAGTAATTGCTCCCGATTGATAGGCCGCGCTTGCGCCTAATCTAAACATCAACTAATCAAATTACTTAAGTCAAAGATTAGGGTTAATGTTTGTAATACATTTAAACGCTTCATTATTGTGATATTTTGACTAGGATTGATCATAGACCTGCTTTTTTCCCATTTATTCTAATGTAATGTGTTAGACAGTCGTTCCCAACGTGGGCGATAACGCCACCTTGGGGGCGCTGCAGGCCTAAAGGGGGGCGGTAAGAGACCCAGAAAAAAGGGGGCGTTGTGTAGGGCTTTTGAGTCGATTTATAATTTCATCTACCTAGCTAGGAAGACTCTTAGACACCGACTGAGCTCTCGACTCTCGACTACATCTTGTGAACATCAACTAATATTAATTAAGATATAGCTCAAACTCGGTTCGATATTTTCGATATTTTTTGTTAAATAATCCGATTTGTACATTCCTGTATCAATCGGCTCTGGTTTTATAATACTTGTTATTGCTTGTCTAGTACGATTGGGCGTCGAATGAGATAAACGTTTGTCTTATTCCTGTTGGTGCGTGCTGCTTATGCAATCCTATATAAACGATGTAAATTTATTTTATTTTCATTTGCGGTTTCGCGCATAATAGATAAGCAGTACTTGATTTCAACACTTACGTATTTCTCAAAACAAAACAATGTCAGAAGTAAAAAAGAAGAGACGGCAACACTCTGCGGAATATATTAAATTCGGATTTATTGAAAATCCCACAAACCCGTCGTCGCCTTTGTGTCTTCTATGTCTAAAAACATTTTCGAACGAAGCAATGAAGCCTTCAAGACTGCAAGATCATTTGAATAAAATGCATCCAGATAAGAAAGACATGAATGTAGCAAATTTTCAAGACCTAGAGAAGAAGCATAATACTCAGCCAAGTGTATCAAAACTATTTTCGGCGGCTGCTAAGTAAGATGACGACGGACTTCGAGCTTCGTACAATATCTCTTTGTTAATTGCTCAGAAAGGCAAACCACACAACATCGGAGAAGAGTTAATTTTGCCAGCAATAAAGGAAGTAATAACTACTGTGCTTCATAAACCGGCCGCAGATATTATCCGAAAAATTCCTTTGAGTAATAATTCTGTGCAAAGACGAATTGATGAAATGGCTGAAAACATTGAAGAATCATTGTGCAATCATCTGAGGACTAGTCAATTCTCAATTCAGCTCGATGAGTCCACTTTACCAACTAATGAAGCGTTGTTGCTATCTTACGTGAGGTTTATTAAAGATGAGAAAATACGTGAAGAACTATTGTTTGCCAGAAATTTGGAGACAGATACAAAAGGCTAAACCATATTCAATACATTGGAAAAGTTTTGTGAAGAGAAAGAGATTCCTTTGGAAAATATCATATCAGTTGCTACGGATGGCGCTCCGGCTATGACAGGGCGCCATAAAGGCTTCATAGCTTACTTAAAAAATAAAATTCCAGATGTCCTTGCTATACATTGCGTTATTCATAAACAACATTTGGTTGCTAGAAACTTAAGTGAACGACTATTTCAATCACTGCAATATGTTATCAAAGCAGTCAATAAAATCCGTAGCAGCTCTTTGAATCAAAGATTATTTCATCAGCTTTGTGTTACTAATGACGAAGATTTCAACCGTTTGTTGCTTCATACTGAAGTTCGTTGGCTGTCAAGAGGCAATTGTCTGATTCGATTTTACAGCCTGTTTGACTCTGTGATAGAGTTCTTGGAAACTAAAGATACAGAACTGCGCAGCAAGCTCATAAAATCAAAGAATTATATATCTTACATGAGAGACCTGTATAAATTGTTCAACGACATGAACCTCCAACTGCAAGGCGATGAACTGAATTTAATCAAAACAAAAAATGTCGTTGCTGCTTTCGCAGCCAAACTGCTTCTGCACAAAAAGAATATGGGCAGACGTGAGAAAACCTCCACATTGACTTCACCGAACGATACCAGAACATTTTAAACTTGGAAATACCAGACTGGGTGTTGGATCCGTTTTCAAATGTCAACACAGCAATGTCACCTCAGCTGGAAGAAGAACTTATAGAATTGACAACAAACGAAGAAATAAAAATCAAGTTCAAAAATGGATATCAAGAATTTTGGCTACAAAAACCGATCCCGCAATTGTACCCTGGATTGTGGTCAATTGTTCAACGATTTTTGATAGCATTCCCATCGTCATATTTGTGTGAACGTGGATTTAGTGCTGTGGCAACGCTGCTTAATAAAAACAGAAATCGTTTGCGTGTTAACGAACGTGGCGACTTGTGGCTGATTTTGAGTGAATTGGAACCTGATATCAACAAACTTATTGAACAGCATCAGATTCAACCTTCACAAACACCAAACCTTTTTTAATTTACGGGAAACTGCTTTAGAAGATCGTCGGCTACCTTGTTGGCAGATTCCGGTGCCGACATTTTAAAGTTAAAACAACATGGAGGCTGGAAGTCCAATAAGGTAGTGGAGGTCTATGTAGAGAACTCCATAGAAAATAAGAAAAGGATTGCCACTGATATTTTGGTGAATCAAGCACCTCAAGCTCAAGATCAGTTACAGTTGGTTCGGTGAATCTTTTCCCATGCGTCATCATTCATATACAAACGCAATACATCCATACATTAAATTACACGTAGGTCGTAGATTGATGTTTCAATTAGGATGTGGCTAAAATG
Source organism: Galerucella tenella (assembly GCA_910591685.1). Classification (NCBI taxonomy): domain Eukaryota; kingdom Metazoa; phylum Arthropoda; class Insecta; order Coleoptera; family Chrysomelidae; genus Galerucella; species Galerucella tenella. Next base: position 12,443 of record CAJUYH010006328.1, on the reverse strand, counting down.
ACGGTGTGCGTTATTTATTATTGAAGCTAGATATTTATAAATATTTCACAGCCATTTAGCTATATGCTACCTCAACCTTTAGTTTGAAATAAATGTTGGTATTCCAGAGTTGTATAGGGTTATTCCGCAAATTCACTTGCATAAGAGTTAGAATTAAAAACAATTTCCTCAGTAGAAACTTTGCAAATCAGAATTGCCTTTTTAGTGTTATGGCTAGCAACCATTACTATTGGGCCGTCCCACCCATACGGTTCAACAATGAAAAATAGAAATCTTTTGGGTTGTGAAAATAAATAATGAATATTTTAAATATGTATATTTAATACTTATAAATATCTACAATACATTTCATTTAATTTTCCTCATAGAATCAGAGCTATCACCAGTATTTATATCTATGATAATTGGTTGAATGCTAATATCAACTATATTTTGCTCTGGGGCGTACCATTTTTCTATAATTTCATGAGTATGCCTAACACATTTTTCCAAAATTTGTTGATGATATTGTTGCAGTGCTTCTTTCCACATATTTAAAACAGAGCTATCTGAATATTTATCTTTACCAATATATTTATTGTAATATGACTTGCAATTTGCCCAAATAAATTCAATAGCGTTGAATTCACATTGATATGGCGGTAGTCCCAGCAAAATATGTTTCATACAATTCAGTTTGATGGAATTCTATCCATAACCATGATGAAATGTCAATTTAAGGTTAGTTTTCATTGCGAAGTAAATAAATAATAAGTAGATTAATAATCTTTATTTACCACAATAATTCGAATACTCGGGTGTAAGTAAGTCGTTATAACAACTGTTTTTCAATTAAATTTATATGCAAGGGGCAAGAAAATGAGTAAAAATATGGAATAAAAATGTAAACAAAGTCTTTGGTCTGTCAACGTACAAATTCGCGATAAACTTATCGACGACATTTATCATATGGCTATCTCTGTTTGTTATATTATGTTGTAATAGAACAAACGGTTTCATTTCGGGGGTTTAGATTCTGTGAGAAGGAAAGAGACGTACTACAATAAGTAGTATGTGAATAATTTCATACATGGGAAAAGATTCACCGAACGAACTGTATGCATCACGAAATTACATCAAGCTCTAATTCTGCGGGGGATAACCTAACAAACTGTTCGAATTGTGTCATACATATTTATAATGCATAAATTAAAAAGTAAATTGTTCTAGCTGTTCTTATTGTTAGTATGTAGTTCTCTTCAGTTCTAGTTGTTGTTATTTTTCTATAATATGACATAAAACTTTCTTCTTTTCTCTCTTGTTTTTATTAACTGGTGATAATAGATATTTACGTAATTAGTTATGAAAAGAGCGATATTGTTCAACAAGCGTAATATTTGCCAAAACGAGCGCTAGCGAGTTCTGCAAATTACGCGTGTTGAACAATGTCGCACTCTTCATAACGTGTTTACGTACAACGTTTTATCTAATTCCACGCATTCATAATATTCAATAAAATCTTCAATTACAATGATAATATTGAAGTGGAATCAAATGGTGTTAGAAGTATTGTTACTATGATGTATTCACCCAGAAAATTGACTTACTTTAAATAACTGTGTCCTGAATAATGTTTTCAATGTTTATAAATCTCAAAATACTATTGAATTAAAATAATGGGTTAATTGTACAGTTTAAATAATGAAATAATTGTCAGTTTTGACAGTACCTACCTTATTAATAAATTATTCTTTGAAACCCATGTGGTATATCTATGTTGAAACAGAAACAGTTACGTAAAGTTTTTACATAACTACTTTTCATAACTTATATATGAAGGTTATGAAAAATGTGACGTTACCTAACGTCAAGGAGTGACGTAAAGTGTCACATTTGATAGCGGAATTAGATAATAGTTATTTACGTAATTAGTGGGATATGGACATTATTATCGCACGCATGTGAAGTTTGCACGACGAGGCCGTAGGCCGAGTCGTGTAATCACATAAGTGGGTTAATAATTCCTATCACACGTGTTACGTACAAAATTTTATCTACAACTGTTTATTAGTATTATTAACAGTACCTATAATATAAAGTTTGAAAAAAATTTCAATCCAACGTATTTTTAATAATATTGACTGCAAACATAAGGTACTGTGTATAATATTTTATGACCATAGCAACAAAGACAAACAAGGCTGTGAAAAAAAAAATAAATTAGTTATGTCATCAAATTTTCAAAGTTGAATAAACAAAAATCTATAAAAATGAGTTCAAGCGAAGAAAATCTCCTCTCGGAAATTGAAAATGCAGCTTTCAGTGTTATTTTAAATATTTAATTCTGGTATTAATATGTTTCTAGATTCTTATTACCGCACTAGTGCGGTAATGTAATCAAAAACGCACTAGTGCGGTAATATACGTCATTATGACATTAAAAATAGTGACAAATCGTACCCGTTACATGACAGTTGTAGATAAAATTAATTTAATCCAATTCAGCTATCAAATGTGACACTAAGTCACTCCTTGACGTTAGGTAACGTCACATTTTTCATAACCTTCATATATCAGTTATGAAAAGTAGTTATGTAAAAAGTTTACATAACTGTTTGTTTCATCCATGTTCTAACATAGAGATACTATATGAGTTTCAAAGAATAATTTATTAAAAGGTACTGTCAAAACTGACAATTATTTCATTATTTAAACTGACAATTACCCCATCATATTAATTCAATAGTATTTTAAGATTCATAAACATTGAAAAAAACATTATTAAGGACACAGTTATTTAAAGTAAGTTAATTTTCTGGGTGAATACTTCATAGTAACAATACTTCTAACACCATTTGAATCTACTTTAATATCACCATTGTAATTGAGGATTTTTTTAAATATTATAAAAGCGCAAAATTAGATAAAACGTTGTACGTAAACACGTTATGAAGAGAGCGACATTGTTCAACTCGCGTAATTTGCAGAACTCGCTAGCGCTCGTTTTGGCAAACGCTTGTTGAACAATATAACTAGTTTCATAACTAGTTACGTAAATAACTATTACCAGTTACATAATATTTTTCATTATGTAACTGGTTACGAAAAATGTGACGTTTGCTAACGGAAGTCAGTTTTGAAAAATGTCACTTTATATGTCAAAATTATATAAAATTATTTTTGTTGTTTCAGGTATTATGCAAATTATTGTCGAGGTGACTGTGGCCATCATCGTACCCCAGACACGTACGTCACGTACCATACGCATGTGATCGAGGAAGTGCGCAAAACGCAGCATCTGTCAGGTATGACGCCATGTTGTGCTCCTTTAAAATTTTCCAGCATGAGTTTAATATATTACGGACCCGACTCTACCATCATCAAAAGGGACTTACCTAAGATGGTAGTGGACGAATGCGGTTGTCCGTAAACGAATTAATTATGTGAACTCTGTTAATAACTAATTTTTTCTTTGAAGGAGTGATTTAAAAATTTATTGATCGTGATGATCGAGTGGGACAATTGAAGTAAAAGAGGAGTTGTTCGATTTTGAGTAAAATTTAATTAGTATGTGGAATTGAAGTTGATTTTTCGCTTTTTACATGCAGATTTTATCAACTTTCAAATACTGTGCTATATACCTGAAATTTAAAAGGAAATTGAAAAACATTATTTCAAAAATGAAGTCGATATTAACCATATCAATGTCTATTATATGTCAATTGCCAAATACGACTTCACGTCATACAACTGAAACTGTCAAAAATAATGTCTCTCAAAACAATAATCGTTTGTATAGAAGTGAAAGTTTATAGGATGACTGGGAATGAAAAAATGAGGTTTTAAACCCATCCACT
>CAJUYH010006327.1:0-20448 GCA_910591685.1 Galerucella tenella | reverse complement strand
ATCGTCTTCGAGATAATAGATGATTGTAGTAATCCTTTTTTCGGCTTTTACGCTGCATTGGTCGGTTTTTCATTTTCTAAACGACTATTTGGGGGTGTCCCGCTCCTCTAATACTAGTGGACACACATCTATGCAAGATATGTGAACAGGAAGATGAAACTGTCAGGCATGTCTTATGCGAGTGTCCGAAGCTACACTCACCCTCCCTACTTTACGGATACAGAGAACACCTACTCACTAGTGTCCTATATAGAAGACAAAAAAGCTTCTGGAATGGAAGTAGATACAAAAATAGCTTGCCTCTTAATTCAAGACGCATCTGCTTGGAAACAGAAAAATTAATCAGATAAGCAAGTCAACAATCAATATATTACAGAAAATACTTTTAACCAGACCCCTTTTATCTTGGAAGTGTAATTCAATGTCTGTCATGGCATATAGCCAGAGACGTAGTTGTTTCATCTTAGTGAACGGTCTCTTTAAAAATTAATTCTCAAAAAGTTTGTAACACGTTATAATATTATTTTGACATTGGTTTATTTTTATTTAATGTCTCTTCAAGCAGAAATCTACTATAGTTAATAGTAAATAATTTATTATGTAATATGTGCAACAAATTATTACAATCGAACACTATTTACATTGTTTAACAAAACAAAGGAATCACTTAATTTATATTTTCAAGTAGCACGCATACAAATATTCAAGGCCCTTTCAAAAATTTTGTAAAGACTTGATTTAAATTGGGATTCAGAACAATACAATATCTCACGGATTTTCACAATGAAGGAACTCTTACATAATAGAAGGTCTGGAAAATGTATCACGCATAAATAGGCCATACCCCAAAGCACGTGAATTTGACTGGTTGGCCATATTGTGCTGGAGAGCAATCTTGCGTGTTTTCGCATGTGCTGTGAGATTTTTTTGGAAAAATCTAACTTGTAGTGAAGTCAGTTGGTTGTCAGACGCACTTTGTAGAATCTTGTCTTATCTTATCTCCTCTTATCTCCTTCTTCCCGAATTCCAGAGTCAACAACACTACCAGAACTAATTGCTTAGCAAAGTCTTACTTATTATAGAAACTAAATAGAATTTGTACCCTCCAGCACAATATGGCTGAGCTGTCTGTGACGTCATTCTGGAATGGTCTGTTGTTTGACTTAATTTATTTTTTTGGTTACATTATTCCTATTTTCGTAACAAAGTGAGGTTATTAGAATGCTTCAAGCTTTTTCTACAGGATTAGATTGGATTTTATGGGGTGGCTTTTGGCCTATTCCACTGCAACCTTTTTCTCAAATATGACTATACCACTGGATTCAGAATCATCACTGATGTAAACTAGCGAAATTTTATAAAAAAAATTTCATTAACGACAAAGTTATTACAACATGAATTTGGAAAAAGTAGTATTTTCATTAATTTTTTACGTAGAATGTAGACACATTTTGAAAATGGCAACATGGTAAACAAAAACAAGGACTCAAACATATTGCAAAGTAAAAATTCGAAGCCGATAACTCAACCCGTTCTGGAGTTATAGCTTCTGAAAGTAATGTAAAATTTTGCTTAATAATTTCATATATTAACAAAATAAAATCAACGAGTCGCAAGTAGGCTTTGATTTTGAAATTTTATTTATTAGTATAATAACATTTGTATGAAATAGTAAGTACTGAATGTTCCAAATATTCAACTACACTCACCGGTACGAAAAACGGGCACCCCTATAATTTTTATATTAAAATGCCTAAATTTTCTATTTTTTCATTGTAACCTTTGTCAACGGTAGGCAGGCATTGCTAGACGTGCACTCAGCATATCGTTGACCTTCTCTTCTCCAGACTCTCTCGCGACCATCTGGGGATCGTAAGCAAAATCTGGATTCATTAGTAAGCAACACACAGCTCCAGTCGTATGCATTCAAATTTTGATGCTCCATAGCGAATTGTAGTCTGGCTACATGATGTTCTCTGGAAAGTTCTGGTCCTATAGCGGGTCTTCGAGATCTCAGATTAGCTTCATTCAACCCTCTTCTAACTGTTCGTTCACTAACGTTTACGTTCCTGACATATTCAATGTTGTTTCTAATATCTACAGCAGTTGTATGACGAATTCTTAGTGCTGAAGATATCATGAAACGGCCATCTCAATGAGTAGTTCTTCTCTGGGGACCAGTTCCAGGACGTCGAATGTAACCTCCCGTCTCTATAAAACGTGTAAATACACTTTGCACGGTATTGCGTGATACCCCAAATCCATTAGCCACGTAAATTTGACTTCTTTCGTCTTGAATAAGAGCAACAATAGATGCAACAGTTTCTGCGCTTTGAGACATCTTGAAATTCGCACTAATTAAAACATGAATAAACACTTAACCTAACCTCAAATTTATTCGTGAAAATCACTGAAAATCCATAGCCTACCGGAACCGCAGAAGTTAGTGCAGCATGATAAATTTTACATTATTGAGATTTTCGTACAATACCTAAATTATGTTCAATTTGGGAAGACATTTCTTTATAAAAAATCTGCAGGGTATTCTACTAAACCATGTTTATTTTTGAAAAAATCTAATTCGAAAGAAAACATTGAAAAATTGATGCATTTCATCAAAACTCCAGAATGGGTTGAGTTATCGGCTTTTAATTTTTACTGTGCAATTTGTTTGAGTTTCTGTTTACCATGCTGCCATTTCAAAAATTTGTCTACATTCTACCTAAAAAATTAATGAAAATACCACTTTTCCCAAATTCATGTTGTAATAACTTTGTCAATAATGCCTAAAATGTACTTATGTCTTTTTCTCAAAGAAAAATTAACAATGAGAGCCTTGAATATAGTAATTAGGCTATGAAAATGTGTGCCAAAATACTGTTTTCAATACTGAATCTAACAAAAAAAAATTAAATCAAAATCGGTTGAGAAATGTGGAATTTACAGGGGTGCTTCCAAATAAAATGGGTCACACTGTATGGGAAAAATAAAATTATTCCACGTTCTTATCATCAAATCAGAACGGCAAGCTCCAACCTTGTTTTATGTCAACTGGTGAAAAATTCAAGATTCCAAGAATTTGTTGGTTAAATATAAATTATACCAACAAATTATGATGTATGATGATATCATGTATTAAAATTAAATAACAGATTATTCATTGCTAGGAATGCTTCAAATTACACCACACCCTCTAATTACTAATGATATTTTTGTTTATAAAACCATAAAGGACGCCTAAAATGAATATTTATGACAAAAACTCCATAGAGGCATGTAAATGTAACTTGTAAACAAAATTAAAAAGGAAGTACGTCAATAATAAAAACAATTATTGTATTGTTACGAGATTCGTATATTAATAATAATAATCTCAATATAACTTTAGGAGGGAATATAATGATGTAACGGTTTTTATTGGCTACAAGTATAAATTCGGCCACTGCAGCGCTGCTCCTTCATCAGCTGACACTATTTCGGTAAGAAATCGTCGAGTGCTACTTTACCCCCATGTTATACATATGATTTTTTCGCCTCCCTCAAATAACAAGCTATTTTAAAATAATTGATTTATCCACGAAACTAACAAACAACATGAAAAAAAACAGAAGAAAAAGAGAAAAGCTGTCGACCTCACATCTTATGCTGGGTAAATTGTACCAAATAAATCTCACACTATCTTGAGATTATTCCATCTTATTCTCTCACAGTTGGTGGTGTATAATTTTGGGTCTTTTTAGTTTTAGCAATTTACTGAACGAAACTAACATAGAACAGTCTTTTACGTCAGAATTAGATCAACAATAATGGGTGTGTAAATAAAAGCGGTCACGAAAATCAACATCTGTGTTGTATTGAATCATGAAACTAAACAAATATCCACTCACTCTTCGAAGAATTCAGATGAATTACTCTTGTATAGGCAAACACGCTTAAAAAGAACTATTGCAAATATTTATTAAGCTTGCTCAGGAATTAGTTCTCTGAGCTTCCCACATAAGGTTAATTTGATTCATGCATCAAGTTTTGTTGAAGAAAAAAATTGTTAGAGATTTGTCAAAAACATGCTTCAAGACATCTTGCACATGCTTGAGGGAGGGTATTATATAGAGCATACTGGTTCAAATAAATGTATACCTTTTTTTTAATAACCTGGAAATATTGTGTACGACATGACGAAAATAAAATACTGCAAAAGTTTGAACTGTTCATATTTTATATCAACATGTGCCGCTTTGATCATTTCTATTTCCCTTTTAAATAACATGGATACAAAATTGTTTTGTGCTTTGAAATGTTACAAATAGAGATGAACAAATCGGAATAAACCAATATATTCTTATAGGAAATTTAACGCTCTACAAAAAAGCGCTGTTATAATTTTTTTATATTTTCACTCCTTTCAAAGTTTTTCAAGGTTAAAATTAAATTAGTGATACATTTTTCGACGCTACAAACAAGTTTATGAAAAAATTGTCTGAGGTATTTTTGTAGAGTGGTTTATTCGCTAAAACTTATCTTCATAACATTTTTTCATGTCTTTTATGGGTCGTAAGTTGTTCGCATCAATCTGCATTAAATATTTTAAGTCAATACAGGAACAAATTTCTTAATTATGATTAACAATTACAATTAATGAATACATAATTGAAAAACAGTTTTCTGATTGAAAATTTAATTATTCCATTATTATAATGAATTATGAACGATGAAATTATGATTTAATTTTCAATTTAGTACGAAAAATTACCGAACCATAAAAGATTGGTATGCAATTTTTTTCAATATAAATTATAGCCAATAACAAAAAATATATGAAAATTTTCCATAAACTTGATTAGAGCGTCCAAAAATTGGAAAAATGTCAGAATTTATTACTAATTTATTTTCAACCTTGAATAACCTTGAAAAGAATAAAAATATCAAAAGATTATAGGTGTCCTTTTTTGTAGAGCGTTAAATTTTCTACAAGAAAATAGCTCAATTATTTCACAGTTTTGCTTCCCAAGTGAGCTATAAAACTCCAAAGCATCAGACAATTTTGCTAGAAATTTTGATAAAAAATTACGAATGTAAGATAATAGTATATTTTTTCCACTACTATAGTCTGTTTCTTATTGTCTGACAGAACGCGAAAAGGTTACAGATGCTAGTCATGTAGTAAACCATAAGCGTCACTATTCATCTAAGGAATTTATTTACTATTTAATTTTATACCCGATCTAATATATAAAGGTAATATGAATCTAAATTCGGTTAGTTAAAACAACTTGATAATTTCCAAAAATCATTACAATAGGGTCCTACTAGGGATTGTCCTAATGACTACTTAGAAATTTTGCAGGTATATACGGTGAAACTTGGTCTCGCCCAAATTTGTATAATTTGTTTTGCTCGCAGAGTCGCTTACGTTCCATAAGTGTTAACTGTGTTGTGAAAAATGTCTTCAAGTTTCACCCCAGTAAAGTGTAAGAGCGTGCTTAGCTTACAAACGAAGACTGTAGTGTTAAATGTGCATGATGCTGTTGTACATCAAATACCGGCTGCTACTGTTAGAAATATAGTTTCGACATGTTCCAATATGACAGGAGTTAGTGAATCTACTATTTACAGGCTTCTAAGGTAGAGGAAAAATGGAAATATATCTCCACCTAAAAAGTCAACTGGGAGAAAACCACTTGACCTTGATGAACATAATATGCAAAATACAAAGACGAAAAGTACACGAATTATATTTTAAAAAAGAGATCCGAACCCTCGACATAATTCTAAGAATGGTAAAGGAGGACAAGAATTTGCCTGACATAGAGCGAAAAACTTTATGGAAAATATTACACAAATTAAATTTTACTTGGGAGAAGCAAAGTCGCAAATCAGTGCTAATCGACAACGAGCAAATAATATGTTGGAGACGACAGTATTTACGAGATATCCGAAAATACAGACAGGAGGGAAGACAAATCTATTATCTAGATGAGACATGGCTCAATGAAGGACATTCAGTGAAAAAAATATGGCAGGACACAAGTATTAAAACCAGTCGTCAAGCTTTCATAGAAGGTTTATCTACTGAACTGAAAACTCGTATCGGTAAAGGTTGCCGACTAATAATAACGCATATTAGATGCAATCAAGGGTTCGTTGAAGGTGGTTTACTGGAGTTTCAGTCAACATCAACCAAAGACTATCATGAAGAAATGACTGCAGATGTTTTTGAAGAGTATTTTACAAAAATGGTCGAATTAATTCCAAATAATGATGTAATCGTGGAGTTGTGGTGCTGTGGAGTTGACATTTATTGCTTCTTCTAGCCAACTGAGAGGTTGAATTTCTCTATTAGTGGTTAATAACTTTTTCTATTATAAACCTAGGTCAATAATGGACAAATTCAAATATTTTGAGAATTCAGGGATAGTAGTTCAACCAAAAACTTGTGCAACATAATTTTGTGTACCCAGGAGATACCCAGGAGATTGTCTTCAACATATTTGCTGCTTGAAATTACCTATCAAGATAAAATTATTTGAATAAAAATGCCATTAGTTTAAACCTCGCATCTTATTCCGCTCGAGGTAAAGCCCCTCGCGAAATAATTTTGGTGCTCGGTCAATAATAATAGTCTTCACCACTTTATTATTACAAAGCTTTTAAAAGAATACCGCCTGTTCAACTAGGAAGAAGCAACTACTTCTTGGGCAATATGCCCCGGCAGACTTCTAAGCTAACGAGTTGGTATATCTAAAAGATATAACCAACCATTCTGCTCTGCAGTTTGAAGGTGCAGCATCATTTGTAGACCGGTTTCGACGTATTTGTAATAATGAAGCTCTGTATTTATTTCAATATATCAGTGTACATGTGGGCTTATGAAAAAGTTTAACATCTTTTACTCCAAGACATAGATAATATCTACCAACCAAATATCATATGTACCTATCTTCTGAAATACGGTAATTCATTAACTTTCACTGTTGGATGTGGTTAGATCTGCGGTAGTTATATTCAACCGTATAACAATTTTTTTTGTGTTTACTGGAATAACATTGTCACACTGATTCAAAATAATGAATGTAAGTTTACTTTCATTTAATTTGTTGAACAAAACATAGTAGAGAAGGAAGCAGATAAGCAATATTAACTAAAAGTTCTTTCAAGAACAGTTTAATTAACGAAGGAAAAGTCTATTGGTACATTTTTCCGCGAAGAAGTCAATTATAGAAACTCTTTTTTTGTTTAAAAATAGTAGGTAGACGAACGGGAAGCTTAGCAGCGGCTTAAAATAAAAGTAAATACAGGGAAATGAGGAATTTCTATTATTATTAGTAAAAATACTATTATTATTACAAATACTATTTTGATTGTTTTATAAGCTCGATATTCAGCTTTATTTTTTTATTAGACTCATTAGCTTGGATAACGCGTCCTTTGCGTAGCTCTCTTCCTTCGGTTTTGCTTCTCCGAGTAAGTGAAACCGCACCCTCGCTAGGCCTTCGCATCCACAGAGTATCTGCTCCGCGGTTTTGTCTTCTTTCTGGCAGAGCCTACATAGGCTGTCATCTGCTAGGCCAATTGTGTGCATATGTTTCCTCAGCCTACAATGTCCGGTCAGCATACCCAGCACAACGCCTGGTTGTTTATCCATTTGTAGGGATGCTCACTTCATTCAGGCATTTAGCAATTCCACAGGAAGCCCTATCATGACCTCCGTTGCTCCTGCTTGTCTAGTTCATCGGCCTTTTCATTGCCTTTTATTCCTTGGTGACCTGGTACCCAGGCTAGGGTCACTTTATTATGACTACCTAGTCTGTAGGGAGCCTTGCAACACTCCCACACAAGATTTGATGTTATCCGATATGAGCGTACCGCCTTTAGTGCTGCTTGGCTGTCAGAGTAGATGACGATTCTTTGGTTATCCACCTCCCGTCTTATCAACTCAGTAGCATGTTTCCCTAGGCTTAGAGAGATCGTAATCTTCTCCTGTAGCCCATATATGTATATTCCGGCTCCTACTCCAGAGTCTGTCTTGACCCGATTCATTGTAAGAGTTGCAGTGCTGCAGAGCTCCCAAAATATCTGCTAGTTAATGAAAATATTTTCTTTTGTCAAATATAAAATTTGTAAGGCATTCACATTGTCATAATGATAAAAAAACTGCGAGAGCAAGACACTTTTTGAAGCGTAAGTAAAGTCCTCCAACTAAATAATCATGTCAACCTAACCTTCTATATTTTGCTGGTACTTGATAAAGACAAAAAATTGACGTTGTTGGAAATCGAAGAATACATTTTGATTATTCGATTTTCGTGCACAATTTGATGTGGAAATTTCTTACACTAGTGAAAATAGTTAGCTGTTATAATTATTAGAATTACATTGTTAAACAATAAAAAAAAACAATAAGAAACGACCGACCACACAACTTCCGGACCACGATTTAAAAATAAACACATGTCATCACCTTCACGATTATAGCATTCCAGCACGTAAAATAATTTCACTGGCATTGTTTTCAGTAATGCCTGAAAAGAGAAAATTGGGTTAATGGTGTGACTAGGAAAAGAGGACATTTTTAAGCATTTTTTCTCATCATTTTTGGTTTTTATCTGTAAACTTTTCTTCTAAAACCTCTGGGTTTTATAAGCTGGTACTATTTGCTAGAAAATAATTTTATAACAAACTATAACCTCTTGGATCAAACCACAAAACGCTTCATTACACAATTTAGATTAATAATTTCTTTAATCTTTACACAAATTTTAGTTTCTTTTGAAGTCGGCATCATTAAGAGACATTTTTTTGGTCACCAAACAGTTTTTGGTGAGATATCCAACGCCTCTGTAGCTAGTTCGGTCAAGGCTTAGTGAAAATTTTCAAAATATCGATATATTTTTCGAAAAAAGCGTTGCCTTTCCTTACGTATTCGTCGATAATTCTTTTGACTGCTTTGCTCAACACTAGGAAGTGGCAGAAGCTGTACTAGTGAAAAAATTAATAACGACTGGCAAGAAAATAGATAACCTACCTATGGCAGAAAACAATATTTCTTGAAAATGTGAGATATTGAGCTTTTTTTTATTAGTTTATTCAACGTCGGTCTATTTCTGCGACTGAGGCTAATCCGCCGGGAGCACTCTACCCCTAACCGAAAATTTTGGCGAATCCACTAGTGTTCCAACCAGTGGTAGCGTTTTTTAACAAGCCCAACATCCATGGACTCGGGACCTCGGTTTTACGTCTCCTTCGAAAGACGGCATATCTTCATTATACCTCGTGCTCATTGGTATAATGCCTGCGAGCTGTGATAAGCTACTCACCCTAGTAGTCTAAAGTGCACCCTAGTAGTCTAAAGTGTTTCGCTGCAGGCTGTACGGGCCCTATACGATGGTTTTCCCCGGCATGGTCACCCATCCAAGTACTAACTATGTTCAACACTGCTTGACTGTAATTATCGCATCAAAGGCTTTCCATTACAGTGCTGGATCGTCGCCCTAGATATTGAGATTTAAACATTGTAAGATAAATCTTCAATCTATGCAGTTTTTGTCAAAAATTTCCGAGAGACTGGGCATTATATAAATAAACCGCAATAGTATAAAAAACGACTTTTTATAGTATGTTATAATCAAGACCAACTTAATATCCATTAAGTAAACATTATGCAACAAACCAAAAACAAAAGCCGACATTTTTTTTCTGATTAATCATCTTGGTACTCTTTTATGCTAAAATCGTCAAGCCACCGTATCGTGTCTCTCGCTTCAATTCTCGATTATTTTTGTCAAGTTATTTCATAATAAAATTTGCCCAATGTTTCCTTATATGTCCAGATGAATTTTGAAATATGTCCCACACAAAACGACATCCCACGATCTGTTGTTGCGAGCAGATTATGTTACTAAACAATTTTTTCTTTGATGCAAATTACCAGCATTTGAACTACTTAAAGGTAATCTCAGATTTGTAATAATCAAATACGAGGGAATTGTCAAATGTAATCAGGATGTTTATTTTTGCTATTTTCTTAGTTAATACCATGGTTTGGCAAGGTGTGTTTTTCCCTAGAACCAATTTTCGACTGCTAGTGTTAGAAAATTCATAACATGTTTATACGCCTATTTTGCTAATTAAAAATTAACAATTCTGCTTAGTACCTACCATTTTATATTTATTTACATAAAATTCACATCTTATACTCCTTAAAATGTCTAAACTCGTGAGAAGATTAAATAGTATTTTCTATACTCGATTTAAAATTGGTTGATAGTAATAAATCATTAAAATCCGTCAAACACGTATACAAAGTGGTCCACCTAAATTACCAAGTTTTAAATAGTATATACATTGAAAGTATAGACCCTTTTGCATTTATTAAACTTTCCATTCCTATAGATCTGATAAGGGCGTCGAATACAAAGCTTAACCCGAGGCTCGAACAATAAGCGGTAGGATTCTACCTGTGATGTTTTGCACTCATGCGCGTGCTTTCGGGTGGGTTTATTAAGTTTATATTAAACACAATAATTATATAATTTAGTGAACATTCGGATGTGTGGCATAATTTGTTACCCTTGTATTTGAATAAATATAATACTAATAACAATAAAGCAACCAATAAACAAGTAAATTTGGAAAAATGTTTCTATTTGAAATTCTATAAAATTTATAGTAAGTCATTACATTTCTTCGCTTTAAATTAATCATCATCAGAAAATGAAATATCTGAGGGACTGTCTTCTTCCCCTAAATTGATAATAAGTGGTTCGACCGTTTTTTCCAGTAAACTATCCAATTGCCACATTTTTTCCTCCTCCTTTATTACATGCTCTATACATCTTTGCCACTTCCCCGCGTTGACTTCTTGAAGCGCTTCTTCAAAGAGTTTTTGAACATCACTCATTTTATAAGTGGTATTTTTTCTAGCTACATAACCTTTCACATGAGCGTCACGGTTCCTGTCTTTTCTTCCCGCATCAGCCTGTAGATGGTTGCTTTTCCAATACCTGTCATCTTTGAACAAAGTTCCACTGTAGAATCGATACTTATTGCACTTTTTTGATATCTAAGTGCATTAAATACATTAAGCACAATAATCTTTTCACTAATGGTTAGCGCTAATTTCGCAGCTCGCTTAACTGGAATAAATCCTCCATTTTCAAAAATTACACAAATGTGTGTCCTAGAATACTCGCATTGGGTTTGTTCGCTCTTAAAATGACTCACAGTTTTATACCAATAAGTAGAGGTACCTACCTACCTACCTACCTTTTTCGTAACAACCTGAAGTAACATTGTGTATTAATTGTTCCCGGAATTCTCGGCATAATTATTTTTACCTGTTATGACAATAATGATTACTAAATTATTCGTATAAGTAAATAGGGTTCAAACCGGCACGTCAGGTAGGTGCGCCTATGGAATCGGCTGCTAAAAATGATTTATTACTATCAACCAATTTCAAATCGAGTATACAATAGTATAATTTTGACTAACAAAAATATAGTGCGCCCCTGGTATTGACAGTTAGCCTACTCATACCGATCTAAATTTAAATACCTTTGTGACATTGACATTGAGTTTTTTTTAAACATTTCTCATGCTACATATCCACTCATTAAGTATTCTTTACGTTTGTAAACATTATAAATATTCCAATAAAATATAGATACGAGGTCACATAGTTCTTAACGCTACAAACGTGACTGACAAACTGACAATCATTTGATTTTGTTGATTGTTATGGTAAAGATTAAAATAGCGATCTTATCATTAATAGATTTTTTTTGATAAGTTAGTGTGTAATTCTTGACCCGCTTTTACTATTATTAGACTAAAAATAATTGTTGAGCTATTTCGACATGTAAAGGTTACCTATAATAATACACACCAGTAGCTGTGAAGTTGACAATTATTGCTTCTTCTAGCGAGATAAAATTATTTGAATAAAAATGCCATTAGTTTAAAATTCGCGCTCAACCAAAAATGATTGGTGACATAAGGAGTGCGTTCATAATCTATGGAGCGAAACAGTGTTATTGTCAGTCAGACGCTTCTCGTGGTGCGTTTGTGAGCGCTGTGGTGTATAAGTTTAACTCTTACACTCAAGGTGTTGTGTGTTGAGAACACAATACTGCTATAATTTGTTTTTTCTTCAGTTGCGCATGTAAAATTTTTGGATGTGGTCGTAAAATTGGTTTCGTTAATTCCTTGCAATTAATATTGGTGATTTTAAACTATGGGAATAATGGTATTTTACTACAGTTTGTTTAAATTGTAATATTCTAATTGCGAAATGAGTAGTTGTATAAAATGTTCAACTCAATCCTTCTAAATGTAGAAAACATACATAAAAGGTCTTTTTGCACTCGTACCAAGAAAGTACCACTTTATGAACTTGTATCCGCTGTAAGGTTTATTACGTACTTTTAAATTAAAGACATACAATTTGAATAGATATTCATGTTTAGCTTCTTTCTAATGAATATCGACATTAGACATATGGTATTGATAGACTGGTTGAAAAGTGCAAGTTTATTCCAAATTGGATTTAAATATTTCCTAACATCTCTTTGATTATGTGGAGGAGCGCCATCTTGTTATAATCGATATGTCGTTAAAGTTTTTAATACCTGTTTTTGTTTACATTTTAATTATATTTTTGGATAATAAAAAAATATGCTTTTTTGTAATATGTCACTTGACCTTGGTAGCCATTTCAAAAAATTCAGGATGGTGGACTTATGCTAAGCGCTGACGTCAAAAACATTTTACATTTGACAAAGATAATCCCTTGATGCAACACTGTATAAACGTTCGTGCGTAATTTGACCTTTTTATGAGATTTTTAAAGTGATTGTTCTCATTCAGTAATAGTACCCTGTTAAATATAAATGATTTAATAAATTAAAAACATAAAAGCGATGTCAAGGCCGAAATGTGAGATATGATCATGAAAATAATTCACCAGGAACTTGAAGGCAAATGTAGATACAGTGAAAACATAACAAAATTATGATTAAATATAAAATTTAATTCAATTAAGAGTAACAAAATTGAAATTATTTATCCTAGTTTTCTAGGTGTTGTGCTCTAGGATTCTGTATTGCCCAACTAGCTGGGAGGTTTTTATTTAAATTGGAATTATAACAATTGAACCATATTTCTTTCAAATATAAGTTCCAGTGCAGGGTTGAGTTTGGGGTTGAATTTTCACAGGCTCTGTGTAACTTTTAATTCAATTAAGTAATTCATTTCATCCAATTGATATTTCCATCATTTGAATATTAAAATGGCGCAGTCAACTCAATATCCTAGTTGCGCAAACCAACTCGCTTCAAGAAACTGTGAGCATCATCACAGGATACAGCCCAGCCTTGCTGTTCTTAGGCAGGAAAGTAAGATCAAAGCTGAATATATTGAGACCTGAACCTATAAAAGCCATTACCGAAAAAAACGTGAAACTTCATTCTATACTAAGCAGTTTTCACCAGGAGAAATTGTTGCTGTACGAAGCTACCAAAGCTCGAACAAAAAGTGGGCCACCATGCGCCAAGGATGGAGACTTCTACACAGCTCAAGTCAAGGGAAAATGTGGGGACATGTCGACCAAATGCAGAATATAGCCATATAACATTCCCTATGTGATTCCATCCACTTGGTGACATAAAATACTCGAACCCGACACCACTACGTTATCCAAGCATTGGGAAACTGACACCTGCAAAATCCCTGGAAAATAGTCCGCGTACATCTCCGATGCCGAATCGTATGACCAATCCTCGCCTGCAGCTCAACTGGATATGAACCAACCATCTTTATCAACCAGTGCTTGTTCATCTCCAGTGCTCTTGAGAGCATCTTCGCGGATCCAGAGGGCTTCTGACGGTCTGAGCCTGTAAAAGAGAGTTCTCCTTTGAGGGAAGAGATGTTACGTATCTACCTCGAGTAGGAATAGAAGTCTGCTGATATATAACAGAATCCACTTCTTCACGGATGGCTCTAAAACCAATATGGGCTCGGGATGTGGAATTTACTCCAGATCTCTGAATCTAAACATTAAATGGGCGATGGGCCGTAATGTCAGCGTTGCTCAAATAGAGCTCACTGCTATCTACATCGCCGCAAAAGAAATTACCAAAAGAAATACCACAGGTAATAAAATTCACATCCTTACTGATAGTAGACAAACACTACTAGCCCTGAACGAACCACGTATCACATCAGGCCTAGTACTGGAGTGTCACCTGTCCCCGATCGAAGCCTGTAGCAACAACGAAGTCACTCTTGGCTGGATCAAGGGACACAGTAAATCGAAAGGTTACCACATTGCCGACTCATTAGCCAGGAAAGCAGCCTCCCAAAAACTATTGGGACCTGGCACTTTCATTAGTCTGTCGGCGTCAGCTATGATTGACCTAATAAGGGAACACTCCCTTGAAAAGTTTAAGGTTAGATGGGACGATGCAGAAGGTTGCAGGCTTGCTAAGGAATTACTGCAGTATCCGGACAGCAGAAAAGCCAAAAAATACGTGACTATGAACAGACAGAGCCTTCGGACAGCTGCGGGTATTCTGAACGGCCACTTCCATCTACGAAAACACCTCTACAGACTGGCTCTGTCTGACACTTCACTTTGTAGAGGATGTCATGCTAACACAAGCCAGCATGAGGGAGCTTACTTCCAGCGACGTTATCGCCTACTTCAAACAAGTAGGCTGGATGACGAGCTAGAAGAATGCACAATAGGCCAATTGTGGCCGAAGTGCTGTGGGGTCACCCACCCTTCCAATTCTTAGAGACAGATACAGGAGTCTGCTGATTTTGTCCTAGTTTACCCAGTATCAACAATAGCTAAGCACTGATGTTGGTCAGTGGATTATTGTAACGAGAAAAGTATATTGATACTTCATGATGTTTTTTTGAAAAACCTTGGAACTATTTTTGAATATTAAAGCTTGTTTTTGTTTTTCATTCTTTAGATACTTAATTATTTAAAAAATATACACAATTTATAAAACTGTATAAATTAAAAATGTTATTGACACTATGATTAAAATATTACAATGTATTACCATCGTTTTCACGTTTGGAAATGAATGAGAGTGAGATTGAAATAATAAAACAAAAGGAAAACGGTTCTTACGTATTTGGTGATACAAAAATAGTCTCAGCTTTCCTTCTACCATCCAACAAGTGATTTATTTGTTTAGAAAATGGTATACCTATTCAGGGTACTATTTTGATTTCTAATCTTTTTTCACGTGACTTAGAGGTCATCGGCTGAGGAAACTTTTACTTTTATTCAATACAATGAACAATAATTTACGGTATTTTAATCGGTTCAAACATTAAAACTAAATAATAAGTGACTTAATTCATTAATAGAAACTTATATTTACTCTATATTATGTAATGCTGTGATTGAATCACATTGTTTTCGCATACCCTTATATAAAGTATACACTTTCCTCCCACATATCCGGATGGAAATATTTCCCTCCGTAGGTAGGAAAGGTAACACTATCCTACCTGGTAATTCAAAGCTATTGTTTGATTGTAGAACCACAGAAATACACAAATATTTGCAAAGCTGACAAAATAGATGAAGTGTAGGCATGGAAATGAAATGAATCATCCGATTTAATATTCAAAACTTCAGCAATCTCTATTGAGATATCATGAATATTTTTTTCACATTCAGTATAACTGAGCAATGATATAGGGGAGCAAGGAAAACTATATTTGCTGATCTTTACAATTGTTACTTAAGAATACATTTCCTAGATTTTTCTGTTCATTGACAACCTTCCTCACTGATTTTTGATTTTTCAAAAAAATCTAGTTCTTCTTCTTCTTCTGATTCTTGCTTTGCAGCCTTCGGCCAGGTACCTACATTCTAAAATGCAATTTCGTGAAAAGTGCACTGTTACGTGCGTCTAGGATTGTCCCATGCTCTTCGGGAAGGATAAGGTTTAACAAAAGTTTATATACTCTTCTCGTTCTGTGGAATCTAGCTTTTTATCACAAACATGTAGTACCTACTTCTAGTTCTGTGTCAGGTGTCAAGTAGATGTTTTGAGTGATTTAATTTATTTGGCTGTTTTAATATGTGTGCTCGTAAGTGTTCTGTCCATAAAAGAATTATCAGAAAAAGTGGCGAAAGAACTGATCTCAATGAGCAGGAACAAACTACGCACCATAACGGGGCTTCTTACGGGACACTTTCCCACAAAGGAGCACCTGAACAAAATAGGGCTGAATAACGGAGACCTTACATGCAGAAGATGCAAAAAGGATACCGAAACAGCTCTGCATATACTATGCAACTGTGAGTCGCTGGACCACAGAAGGCAGAAACTTTATGGTAGAACCCAAATGACTCCAGACTTCTACAATCAACCAGCTAAGAACCTGTACGAGCTAATACAGGGAACGGAATGGCTGAATGGGTTGTAGTCATAACACTAGGAGTATCCACAATACGCCCAGGAGGCTGACGTAGTACCGGTACCGGTACCGGTAAAAGCTTTATCGTTTACACTATGAAGTTACCTTCTTTATTATACAGGGTGCTGTCAAAATTGGATAAAAACGGAATCCACAATCTTCGCGTAATTCCTTTTTTTCAAATGGGACACCCTTTATGTGATTATTAATTTTAGAAGAATACGTTGTCCACTATCGATATGTATCAATATTCCCTATACCTATCTCCTGCAGTTTTCAAATTAATCAGCTTTATACATTTTTGTCACAAAAAATTAATTTTCCTATAGGCTATGTGGTATTAATTTATTGATTTAAACACTCGGTTAAACATTGAACAATTATACAGATACTATCAAAGATAATAAGGTACTAGCTTATTAATTCAACAAATGTTCAAAGTGTTGCCCATCAACTTACAAACATTTATAGACTCTTTTAAGGATGAATTTGGATGAGCTGCAAAATATCCCAGGATGTCTATTTTTAAATCCTCATTATTGACATGGGTCTTGGGCTTATTTCTTTTACTTTTAAACTGACCAAACTGGGAACAGTTGTGTAGCAAACGTTTAACAGTTTTATGATTTGGTCGAGGCTTTTCAGGATATCTCTCAGCAAACACGGGTTCTGGATACCATTCTGTTATACTTACCGTGAATCATAATTAAATTCAAAAAATCATCATTTGTATATCCTAAATGTGCCATTATTATTTTGTTAACAAAATTAAAGGCAAACTATTATTACACCTTCCACACAACGGCATACAACAAGGTGACTATTAAACATTAACAATAACTGTCATTTGTCAGAATATTCCATAGGCGACTTGATAAATTAATTTTTTGTGACAAAAATGTATAAAGCTGATTTATTTGAAAACTGCAGGAGATAGGTATAGGGAATAGTAATACATATCGATAGTGGACAACATATTCTTCTAAAATAAATAATCACATACAGGGTGTCCTATTTGAAAAAAAGGAATTACGCGAAGATTGTGGATTCCGTTTTTATTCCAATTTTGACAGCACCCTGTATAATAAAAAAGGTAACTGCACAGTGTAAACGATGAAGCGGTATGTGGTGAATAGTTCCTAAGAAATTTAAACTTTTATTCAAATTACATTAGAGGATATTGAATTTTATGTACATGGTAAAAAAGTGTCATTTTCATATAAAAAACATTACAACTCAAAAACGGTTCAAAATAGGTATAGGGAAATATTAACAAAAAATGTTCAGAATAACGTAAGTATTCCTAAAATTTAAAAATATACAGGGAAGTAGAATGGTTACGGCAATATTTTCATTGAATAGCTCATTATTCAAAACCCCTTCATGCCAACTTTCATAATTCAGATACCTTTGGTTCTCTAGATATTTCTAATTGACCGTTTATCTGCCGCACCCTGTGTATATATATATACTCTCTCGACTTCGTAAACACAACAGCGTATAGGTTAGAACACGCACGGCTTGCTAAATACATACGTTCTGAAATTGTAATATTAAAATATAATTTGTTTTTGAATTTATTAAAATTATGACGCGTACACTTGCCAAACACACAAAATGTGGAGATTATAATGCGTATGAATTGGTTAGCACAATAATAAAGAGAGGTTATAGTGCGTACTTGCTAAAAATACAAAAAAGCATTTTTTATTATTATTATCTGTATATAATCTCTTTACAAAAAACCTGTATACACTCAACAAAAATAATCGTCGCGACACCACACTGTTCAATGCGCACAGCTTACAATAGCTTCCTATATCAAAAAGTGTCGGGTCCCCACTTTTCGTAAGAATTTTATCCGTCTAGCCTCCTTTCACAACGCGCGATAAGGAACTTCGTTCCAATAAGGATGCAAAAAACGGAAGCAAAGGCAGAAAAGCATAAAAAGACCCGAAGCATTCACTGATAACTCAACATACTTTGTTTGTGTATTTTTAGGATTTCATTTTTCTTCAATCAGAATCGTTAGGAATTACCTTATAAAATACGTTGTGAATCCATATTGAGAAGGTTATTGAAAACCACATGCTTTTTTTTAAATACGTACCTAGATAATATTGTTCTTATAGCCTGTGGTGTTATGTTATTAATGTTCAAAATTATTTGGGTCAGTTCTTCACAAATTAAATTTTATCAAATACTGCTTTTTCCAAAAAACAGGTAATCTTTTCAGTAGATCATCAACAAAACGACGTATATTATATGTTTAAAAAAAACATTTTATTTGATTCAAAGTCTGGATCAGCTCTGAGAAATATCGCTTTTTTTACCAGTGAGGTGCATGTACATTTGAATCTGATGCAAACATTTGGAACTATTATTACCTGCTTCATCAAAATAAGTTTTTCTTTTTCTTTTCAACATTGGTGATTTAATTTCCACTACACATTCATCATAAATAGCATTTGGAGAAGCTCCTTTAATTGGGCAGTCTGCAGTAAAAAAATTGCAATTTTTTACTGAGTAACCTATAGCGTTATCTCCGTAACTTTGTCCACCAGACCAGGAATAAAATAAAACATCTGGAATCACCCTGTATATCATTTGAGAGAGCATGTATTTATGAGAATATTGACATTTTTAATCATTCCGGCCGGAAAACAGCCAGAAACGATGTGTCACATAGTATAAAATTATAATTTAATAAACTCGTGTTTTTTATTAAAAAACTTCATAATCATTAGCAAATCCACTTCTGGAAGATTTAATGAGTCTGCTTTTTTAAAATTACGTCCACACATTTTATTTTATTCACACAAAATTTTGTAGGTAATTCAAAATACGCGAGGCGCACGTTACAGTCAGTAAGTGCAAATTAACTTTCATATGCGTTGACGTCACAGTCATAGTCTTCGCTCCGCTCTCGGTATGCCAAGGTTGTATTAGGAGAACGACATATATTCTATTGACATGAAATTTTCAGAATCATATTTTTATCCCTAGTACTTTGTTTTACGACAGTTAAATGTGATTTAAAAATTTTAGTAAACGAGCCCATTTCTAAATTTCTATCTGTTTGACCAACATAGACAGCATTACATTATGGCGACCGAGAATTAGCAGTATTACAATTTTATCATAAAAAAAGATTGCTGATAATCCAAGGTTTCTAATAAATTCATGGAATAAGCTTGCAGAGAATTTATTATTTAAATTGGAGAGGTGTGATGAATTAACCTTTTCAACTTTTAAATAATTGAACGTCATAAACGGATATAAATATTAAAATCGAGAATTTATACTAAAAATCTCTCACTATATAAAACTTAATTATCAGATAGTGATTATATCTAAACTTTTACTACTAATTTCAATATGGCAACGGTTAATATTATACATCAATATAATATCTTTGAACACTATAATTTTCTCATGTGTATTTCTATGGCACCATAGAACTTTTCAATAAGTCTTTAAATTGAATTGTCCGTAAATACCATGGTTTTGGTTGTCAACTGTCAATTCGCTTTTGTAAATGCTGTAAATCCTGGTTATCAGCTGGTTATTGACCTAAATGTTATTAGTGGTTATTCAAAGTTATTCAGGCGGTTTTCGCGGATAAAGGGCTGAAACCAAGGTCGAAAAAATATTAACCGCGGCTTATAAGCTATTGTGTTCGCCTAAAATCGGCTATAACGTAGTCTATGTAAGTCAGACGTTTCGAAATTTGGAACTCTGAACGGTTTTATCAACTCTTTATGAAATATTCAAACAATAATTAGAAAACAAAATATTCTTTAGATTGAAGTGTAACTGAACATAAAAAAAAATTGAACTACTATACTGGTATTCGTTGGATAATAATTTAAGCTACATTTAACCTAAACTATAGTCTGTACAGAAAGTACGAGGAGTAATAAGTCATTCATTTAAGTAGATTTCATAGACGTACCAGAATATATTTTAAGAGGGTATACCGTAAGGTACATTTTGTATTGAACG
>CAJUYH010006326.1:0-20448 GCA_910591685.1 Galerucella tenella | reverse complement strand
TGTCCCTATTTTTTAAATATAATATTCAATTTCACCCTAAATGGAACAGAATTAAAAAAATACTTACTCTATGACTTCGCTTGGAATATCCAACTTTTCAATGGGAATAAATTCGTTCAGTTCTTTAAGTCTGTGGATATAATTCAGTTTCTTTCCAAATTTGGCACTGATAAGGGGTCTAAAAATTTGCGAAACGATTTTAAGAAATCCTGTCGGATGGACTAGATATAACGCCTTCAAATTCTTCTTGTAATTTCTGTCGAATGCTTTATAAGCTTGTAGTAACCAACCCAAAGATGGTTTATTTTTACTGGTCAGTCCATGGTGGAAATATATTAAACTATAATCTTGTTTTACATAACTTTCTAACGTATACTTCAAATAACTGAAATAAAATTAAAAAATCCACAGTTGATTAGTTTTCTATACTGAATACTGATTTATATGTACACTGTGGGCCAAAATTAAGGAGTACATTTTTTAATTGAAAATATTTTTTTTGTTTTTTGGGCGATTTATTTTCTTTTTGCAGGGCTAATAACCTAACATGTCCTTAACATGACTGTAAATTTGGAAACAAAAATAATGCACAGGGTCGGTAGATAAACTATACAGATCACTTCAGTAAAAAGGAAATTTTCCGAAATTACCGGATTCGCGAATTACCATTATTTTATTAAGTAACATTTTAACAAATAACACATTTATGAAAACAGTTTAGAAACTTTAAAACTTAGAGTAAAATATTATGAATGTGGCCAACATTATTGTTTACCACTTCTTGAAGTCGTCAACGCCATAAATTGATACCCCCATTTATTGCACCCTGTTCAAAATTTTTCCAAAAAAACTGCATTCTTTCTTTGAGCTGCTCGATTGTTCCAAATTGTTGTCTCTCATACAAATTTTGTTCGAAAATTCCCCAAATTGAATTATCAACCGGATTCAATTCTGGGCTGTTAGGTGGCCACATTCATATTATTTTTAAAGTTACTAAACTGTTTTCATAAATGTGTTATTTGTTAAAATGTTATTTAATAAAAAAATGGTATTTCGCGAATCCGGTAATTTCGGGAAATTTCCTTTTTACTGAAGTGTTCTGGATAGTTTATCTACCAAAAAAGCATATTAGTATAATTTTAGCTACGACACTTTTCATTTGCAACGAGCTCAAATGCTCTGTAATATAATTTTTTTATAAGTCCGACCCTATACATTATTTTTGCTTCCAAATTTACAGACATGTTAGGTTATTAGCCCTGCAAAAAGAAAAAAAATCGCCCAAAAAACAAAAACAATATTTTCAATTAAAAAATGTACTCCTTTATTTCGGCCCACAGTGTATGTTTGGTGGCCTATGGTGACCGATATAACCAAAGTAAACTTACCTTAACAACAATGCGTGATCAATCTCTTTATTAAGAGGCAATTTACAAGCGTAAACAACAATAATCTTCCTTCCATCTGAATCATCCCCTTTTACGTCGACAATTCCATATTTGGAGATTTCTGAGAATTTTTCGGAAACATTATCACCGACTTCGGGATACGAGGTAGAACAAAACATCAGGCTATCCAAATTTTCTTCGCACGCTTCTGCCAATTCTTCTTCAAAATTATCGTCGGTAAAATCGGAGATAGGCGAGCCCATACTATTCGATTCGGCTTGTATCATTTCCACTGAAACAAGAGTAAAACTAAAATGGCATATTATGCAACGATGATGTACCATGACCTTTATATGAGAGTTGCATACGCTATTTTTTCTACACCCGATAAATAATGAAGAACTATAAATATTATATTTATTACATTATACTTTTGCAATAGAGAAAATATATTTTAAAAAAGTAAGAAATGGGAAAAGGAGAGGAGCCCTGAGAATTACATTGCCTAGGGGTTTAATCCTTAATCCTGCCCTGCACCAGACCATTTATTCCTTCTATATTATTGTTGGAAAAAAAAAAAATTTTCACTTTAAACAATAATTCCAGACACTTTTATACTTTTCATTTTGACATGGAAAAAATATCTTACCTTCATCGTCACAAAAATAATAATTACTAACCAAAGACCAAAAGTTTTTATCTATAAAAGTTATTATTTAAAATTATTGTTGCTATTAAAATTTTCAGAACAGTTTCTAATTGTGTCATGTATTTGCTGACGACGTATGTATTTTGAAACACCCGCACTACACTGCTGTAACTACCAGCACATTTGATTCTAATAAACAACTGTTTGACTTTGAGTACAAACAAAATGCCAACTTGTTTTTTTTAACCCGTTTACTTATAATTATAAACATTTTACCTAGTAACGTTATCTTATCAACTACATAGACGCGCATTTTCAACCAGTAAAAAATGTTAGTTGTATATTAATAAACAGAGCATTTCAATGAATACTATCTACCCGATATAATTCTAAAAGCGCCACTTTTATGAAAAAATGAAGAAAAAAACGTCAAAATATAACTGGGGACGTATGTAGACTTTATATCTTCAAACCCCTAACTCCTATGGTCACCCCTATCAATTTTTTAAATGGAACACCCTGTACATAATTGCATTATTGAATTCTCCTTTTCAATACAAAGATTTATAATATAATAAAATTTACAATCCAGAAAACAAATAGGAAGTTGTAAAAAAAATGTATCCAAACAGCAGTCTTCTACATTACAAAAGTTCATTAAGGGGCATCTACCAAATTCGACCTTGCACAATAATTATGCTTTGTATATTTTTTTGTTTCCCTACGTCCTCACGTTTAAGTTCACATAACGCAACATGTAGGTAGCCAAGCGGTCCAAGCGGATTTTGGTTCACGTGCTACTCTATAAGCTTCGTCAGTACTGAACTGGGAGACCGCCGAGCGTTGTATCAACAATGGAACGGCACGCGACTACCGAAGCAGAGAGACAATGTCAGTCATAGAAGGATAGAAAAGCGAGAGATGGATTTTTATCCGATATTTTAGTGGTAGCATCCGAATTTCAATAAGGAATTGTACGGTCATAAGTAATTTGAGGATTCTGAGATTTTTATATAGTATTCATAAAGCTTCAAATTAGACCCCTTATAAATTAGTTTTTTCATTCAATCCATATTTAATTCTTTACAAGGGCTTAAACTTTGCTTAATATGTGTATTTTTCATATTTTTTTCAACAAAATTTGGTTAGCATTTCAAAGTTTTTATTCAATGAGAACTCTAAGTTCAACATTAATCTACATGATATATTTTTTTCTTAATTTTCAATACATCCATTACTTCAAAATTCTTTGCCAAAAATACTTCGATATTTTGTCAAATCGCTGCCGATAGATTCCCCTTAAGTACGCATGAATGCCCAAGCTAAAGTGAAATTTGACTTGAAGATTTGACAGGTGTTCTGAGTGGATTGGCACCTTAAAAATCTCAAATTAGTGGAATGAAAAGAATTAGTCCAGTAACTGAGGTGAATATCTTTATAGCTGAGTACACATGACTAGAAAGTCAAGAAAACATATTTGTATTCTGTGTAAATTTTAATTTTGTGACGTCAATGTGTTGTCGAAAAGTTTCTTGTAACAAATACCTGACGAGTAAGTAATTCTTTACCTACTTCTTATTTTACATTTGCCAACTTTTATTACTTACTTGCAGGTAAGCACTGAAGATGGCTTAACAGCCGAAAGCGCTCTGCGATTTTAAAAAATTAAAATTTACACAGAATACAAATATGTTTTCTTGACAGTAACTGAAGACCTGAAAATATCGAAAGCTCATAAAAAGTCGCTGAAGACCTCACTTTGAGCTCAATTTGTAGTTCATGGCAAAGAATACACCAGCTTAACAAGAAGCGAAGCTTCTGATCCTTTTTTAATATACGCATGTCTGAAGGGAGCCATTTTTATAATAAGATACTTGTCATACTTCATTTTGTCAACCAATTATATTGCGGATATTTGAAAAATGATTATTTTCTTTGTGTGTTTAATAAGTTATCTGTCAACATCCGACTCTCAAGGTCATAAATTTTTTGTTACCAAAACATCAGAGAGATTGTGTCGGGCTTCGCTTCTTGCTAAGCTGGTGTATTCTTTGGTCGTGGTATAAGTGTTAGTAAGCGAGAAGAAACTTAACCCGATTGAGTTTACGGAAGGGGGGCAAAATGGCCCCCTAAACTCTGAAAAACTGGTTTCCCGCTAATATCTGGCCAAATATGCGAATTAGAGAATATTTTTTCAGACAAAAGATGAAGATCGTCTTATTATCTACAAAAATGGTCCTTATTGTATTGACTCTCCAAATTTATTAAGTCAGCTGAATTTTCTCATTCCAAGATTGCACTCACGTCGTAATCTCACTTTTTACTGTGGCAATGCAAGAACTAACATTCTTTCTCATTCTCCATTACACATGATATGTTCAAGTTTTAATCAAATTGCAAATGACTGTGACCTTCACTTCAATTCACTTATGCACATTATTGATAAATCTAATCAGAATTTTTATTTTAATTCACAGTTAGGGTAGGTTTTTTTTATTTTTTTATTTTTAATTAATGGTTGTATAAAATAATTACATTATTAGTTTTCTCTATTTTGTATTACTTTCAATAATTTGAATATTATATACTATAAATGATTGCTAATCTTATATTACTTATGTTGCTACTTTCTAATAATATTGTTCTGTAAATGGATTTTCTGTTGGACAATAAATTATTATTATTATTATTATTATTATTATTATTATTATCAACTTTTTCGCAATACCAATATTTTTTGGAAAAAATGACTTCGAAAAATTCATAATTTTCATACTGAATACAAATGGTAGTTTGGTTTTCCTGATTTCTGGAAAATGATTGGAATTAAAAATCAAAAAGTACCTACATTCGAAAACTAGACACTCTAAGCTTAAAAATGATGTGCATTGAAAATCAATATATAGGATGATAAGTTTTTAAATCGCGCCTGTTCCACAGATTTTACAAAACACCAAAAACAGATGAAAAATGTA
The DNA here is from genome assembly GCA_910591685.1 of Galerucella tenella. Classification (NCBI taxonomy): domain Eukaryota; kingdom Metazoa; phylum Arthropoda; class Insecta; order Coleoptera; family Chrysomelidae; genus Galerucella; species Galerucella tenella. Next base: position 15,436 of record CAJUYH010006326.1, on the reverse strand, counting down.
AATAAACAAATCAATTTTTTATTAACACATTCACTGCCAGGGGCACATAGTGACGATTGACCGTGTGCCACCTATTTACAATCACTGTGTGCCAATCAACGCCTCTCAGGCGGTCAACTTCATATTTTTGTTTGTTTATCAGGTTATGAAATTATTTTTGTTATAAATATATTAAAAAAGTAAAAAATAAACATGGTTTAGTAAGAATGAATATTATAAAAAACAAATATACATAAAAAATTCACATATTGTAATAAAAATTCTCTAAGCTAGTCACCGAATACGATTTGCCCGACAGGTTCTGCACTTATCCTTATCAAAAGAAACTCACTTACAAGGATTACCAAACCACACTGACCGGATCAATCTCTCTACTGTTCTATTAGAACTACCTATACAAGAACGCCTCTCCGGCGGTCTCGGCGTTTTTATAGAAATCGACCGAACGCCCCTAGGGCGGTGCTGGCAGTGAATGTTCCATTATAAAAAAACAATAGGATGAAAGACTATTTTTTAAAGGAAATATGAACAAATTGATGAAATAGTCTCAAAATCTTGTGGAAAAAAACTATGAACTCTTTTTTAAATATTTGTGACAAGTACGAACGAACTGCAAGTCACATGAAATGATGTATGTATGTATGTATGTATGTGTGTGTTTTGGGGTGACATTCACTGAGACCTAAAAGATCTATTGTGCCCCCTTACTTCTACTCAGTTTCTAAGGAGAGTCTCGGAAACTAGTAGTTCCTTTAGTCCTATTTCCCGGAGGAATTTTAGGATGTCTGCAGGCTTCAACTTAGGCAAATGTTCCTCTTCTATCCAGTGATCTCCTAGGTGCTGTGCTCTTGGATTCTGAAGTGCTATGCAGTTGGAAAGTATGTGGATGGAGGTTTCTTCTTCCATTCCACAAAATCTGCATTCTTCTTCCTCCACTATTTTGAGCTTTTTCAGGTGCCCATTCAGGCGACAATGTCCTGTTAGGATCCCTGTTAAAACTCTTAGCGCAGTTTTACTTTGACTTATGCATTCTTTTGATCTCAACAGGTTGTAGTCACCCAGAAGAGTCTTTGATTGTATAAGCCCTACTAGATCTTTCCAATGGTCAGATCTTCTCTTTTTCTCGGCTTTACTTACATTGGGGCTGATTCCGCAAAAGAGTTCAGGCCCCCAGAAAGGTATTTCAGTCCCCCTCTTTGCTAGTTCATCTGCTATTTCATTTCCTTCTATTCCAGTGTGTCCTGGAATCCATAGTAAGGTGACTATGTTGTTCTCGCCTAGTTCATTGAGTTTGTCTAGGCATTCCCACACCATTTTGGAACTGATTACACAAGAGCTCAGTGCCTTAATGGCTGCTTGACTATCCGACATTATGATAATCCTTTGTCTTCTGTATCCTTTATCAATATTGAGCTGGGCGCACTTTCTTATGGCGTGGATTTCCGCTTGAAAGAAACTTGGGGTTTTTCCCAAGCTTTCAGAGTGTTTGGTTCCTGGCCCTAACACTTCTATCCCAGTTCCTTCTATTGCTTTTGAGCCGTCTGTGTACCATTGAATGGCATTCTTTCCAAGTCTGGTAATGGTATTTGGATCCCATTCCTTCTTGTTGCTTATTTCCGTAACGAATTTCCTTGAAAAGTTATACTTTTTCATCATACCGTCTTGTGGCATGTCCCAGTTTGTCTGATTTCTAAGAAGTGAGGAGGTGGTTTTTTTTAATGCTTCCCTCTCTACTTAGTCTGTATCTTGTTCTTTCTGCAACACTTTCCACCACCATATGTAGAGGGGTGAGGTTGAGAATGATATGATAGCTACGGGTCTTCCCATTGCGATGAACTTTGAATCATCGGAAAATGTCAATTTTTTGCCGAGTTATGGAACAATTCGTCCGCCCGCTTACAAGTTAATGCATAGACAGCAGAATTCCTACAGGTAGAGCAGCATCCTGTAATGAGGGGACTTTTGGGTCTTATTATCTCGAAAACTATCAAATTTTCGAAAAAAAATGATAAGGACCATTTTTGTTGAAAAAGAGCTGATCTTCATCATTTGTCTGAACAAAAATTCTCTAATTCGCATATTTAGACAGATATTAGTGAGAGTCCCATTTTCCAGGGTTTAAGGGCCATTTCCCTTCCTTCCGTAAACTCAATCGCGTTAAGTTTTTTCTCGTTTAAAAGCACCTGCCCATGACCTATAAATTGAGACCAAATTGAGGTCTTCAGGGACTTTCCAGGAGCTTTGTCCTTTCATTTACTGGACTAAATGTAGATTCTGTGAAATGGAAGAATAAACCTCCATTCACATACGTGCATATTGCAAAGCAAAACAAATATTTAAAATCAATGTATGTTTTTTTAGGTATTAGATATAATTCTAGTCATCACACACCATATTCAACAATGTGACTTCAGATTCATGTGTCTATACTGGCATTGAGAGTCTCCACAAGCAAATTGATTAAGTGGAAGATAGTCAATCCACTTACAAAACCATTGGATATGTTTCTATGGATAAACGTAAATATTGATGTGGAGAAGGGTGAGAAGAATAAATTAATTTAAAAAGAGAAAATCTTTTGTAGAAAAAGAGCACTCATACAAATAATAACAAAGAAGAAAATCAACACAACCATTTAATCACTAACAGCATACATAGAGCAGAAATTAAGAAGGCTAGTAATGTAATTCTTTAACTGTCAGTCACATAAGTTCATTGTTACATAATTTTCAGACTTGGGTTCAATCCAATTAGCTGTATATAAACACACACTCACACTGCCAATTTTAATTAATACAGAAAACAATTTAAGCTGATGCGAAAACAAACATTAAATCATATTCAAATAATAAGCAGTAATGGTAATTAATCATGTGTGAAGTATGTTAATATCTTCCACATATCCTAAAATAATATTAGTAATACAAATAAAATAAAAGACTTGTATGGAGTTGATTAAATTTGTTTGTATTGCTTGTTAATAGTATTAAATTGTTTATTGTTACAATTTTTAAAATAAATATATCAATTATTTTTTGCAGGGCTGGACTAAAATATTTACATCCATATTTTGAAACACAAAAAAAATTAAGAAGTACATATTTTAAATAAAAATTACTGTTTAGTTTAGACCCTTCTTTTCTAATTATAGCAATAATAAAACCCAATTCTGAATGAGATACCAAGGTTAGAAAAAGTCATGGAGGTAAAAGAGAGAGGAAGGAAGGTAAGCGTGGTAGTGATTTAACCTCGGATTTAACCAACTTTCGACGGAAGTCGCCATATTGAGAAGCCACATTAATGACATTAGTCATCAATTCTTGTGTCAACGTAGATAACCTTAATATACTGAAATGAGCCACGTTAAAAAAAATAGTGATTTTCAGTATTAGAAAGGTTATTTATGAGTATTAGTATGAATTTAAATTGTACTATAGTGTTTGGAGACTGCTTTTATCCAATATACACCACCTTAAAAGGTGGTATAAGTTGAAATAATACCCTTCTTGGTGTGCGTCATCGATTGTTAATCTCCTTCTATCACATTACGTAAGAAGAAATGGAAAAAAGGCAGGTCTGTGATTAATCCTAATGCAAATATCACAATAATGAACCGTTTGAATGTCTTACAAACGTTAACCCTAATCTTTGACTTACAAAAATTTGATTGGTTGATGTTTAGATTACGCGCCAGCGCAACCTGTCAATCGCGAGATTAAAATACTATGAAGACGTAACTTTCGTAGCGGCAATGTGTCTTACGTCTTTTTCTACTGTCACACTGACAGTTCTTGTCAGGTGTGTACTTTGTTGCTTACGGTCAATTATTATTTATGAGAAGTGAATATTAATCGTATTGTTATATATTCATCTAAATAATACAAAAATATGCCTAGATACACGAAAAAACATCAGCATTTTGAAAATTCTGAAGTATTTCCAGTTAGGAAAAGGAGCTGGTAATTATTAATTTCATAACCTTCTCGGCTTTGGCTTAATACGATCCTGATGATTTTATTGATCAAATTTAAGGTTAGCTATATGTCAAAATAGCAAATAAAATAAACGACATGCCGAAAACCCGGATATACGTCACAATCGATGACGCACACCAAGAAGGGTATTATTTCAACTATATGCATATGAGAGTTTTTTGTTTCCCCTAATTGAATAATTTAATGTACGCCTCTGGTTTGTTTACGCTTCAACGGAAGTCGGCCATATTGAGAAGCCACTTTGGTCGATGATGTTCTCTCCTCTCTCTTTTACCTCCATGGAAAAAGTATACATGCACAGGACCGGACTTATCCTGTTAAAAATGTATGGTGTTACCACAGTAGGGTGTTCAACTGAAGATAGATTATTGTTAATAATTAGCAGTTCGTTAATTATAAGGGAACAAATTACATTTTGTATTTCATCAAATTTAATAGTGTTGTTTTGTTTTCATCCCTATTCTGGAAAATTCTATTTTAAAAATTTCTTAAAACAGATTTTGACGTCACTAGTATAAGTTGAAGTTAGTCACATAGTTTGACATGGAAAAAAAATAATTATAAGAGAGGGTAGGAGAAAGGAGAAAGAAGAAGATGGTAAAACATGGAACAGCAAAGGAAGACTCTCGACTTCACATTTAAACTGAAAGTGACGTATCTGCATTATGAGTTGCATATTTTTATTTTTGAATATCCCATTTGTCACTTTTAAAAACATTTTATGTTGAACACCCTATTGAAAATTTACTTTTTTAGAAACGATCCCAGCTCTATGTGCTATGAATGCCAAATAAATGAATTGTAATTAGATTTATTTGGATAATTATATTATTTTAAATATTTTTTTAATAAATATTTCAAGGTTATATAGGTATTTGCTAGGGTATTTGTGTTGAATTATTAACCAAAAAACACATCCTGTTCTGGGTGATAAGTGTTCTAATTTATTATGTGATAAGAGGTCTACCAAATAATTAAAACGTGTATGATTTAATTTTTTAGTATTTGTGAACTTTGTAAATATCCAACTTCATTAATTTCAGTAGATGTAACAAAATTCTGCAAAAACTGAAATTGTATAAATTTAAACATTTCTAAAGTTGAAAATTCATGAAAAAAAAATTATCAGAAACAAAATAATATAGGCTTGAACATTTCAGCATATAGAAAGCAGAAAAATAAAAATCTCTGTGGCCAATAGCCTTCGGCTGAGGCCATCCCTGCTTCCCCCCACACACACATAACATTTCAGCTAAAAAGTTATACTGTCCTATCATATAAAGAATGTTTCACAATATTTCATTGACTCATCAACTGGCCTTAAGGATTTAGTAATAAAAGTTTATAAATCCCTCATTGTACAGTAAACAGTAGCAGATCCCTAATTATTACATTACTTGGTTATATTGTGAAGATATCTCAACCCCGTTCAACTTGGAAGTGTAATACATTGTCTGTAGGGGCACATACCCGAGAAGATATACTTGTAATAATTAATATTGTCTTTTTGAATTGCAAATTAAAATGGTTGGTACCATCTTGCAGATATATCAATCCCATTTAACTTTGAAGTGTAATTCAATGTCCTTCGTGGCATATAGCCATGGAAGTAGTTGTTGCTTCTTAGTGAACAGTCTTTGTTCTTTGATTTTCAAAGACTCTGTAAGGCGTAATAGTACTATAATATTACCTTTGACATAAATATGACAATTGTTACAGAAAGCTATGATTTAGCAAATAACTAATGAACTAATTCTATATTATTCCACCTTAATAATATGCTGAATAGAGTTTTTCCAGCTATCAAATCGAATAGTACTTGTCACATTTCTAATTAACTGTATAACTTTTAATCCAAATATGTTAGTGCAAAAAGGATGTTGCTACATACCACAATACTTAGCTTTATTTTTAAAACATCTCAACACATTAAGAACACACCAAATGCACATCTCAAGTTTTTGTTTTAACTGTTTGAACCAAAAAGTAGCAATAGGCACCTGCACTGCTGATAAAAACAATATTCATATTAATGATTCACTTATTATTCTTAAAATGTTTGAATGCAAATCCAATGCATGCCTTAAATTGACTAATGACATATTTATGTAGTTATTGAAAAGACGAAACAGTTTGGTATCTAGAATAATGAATCAATCTAAATCAATACAAAAAAAATTTGGAGACATTATTATTGGAATCTCTATAAATGTCATGTATGAAAGAGGGTTCAATTCCTGCTGCTGACTGATATATTTTTTAAAGTATAAATGAATGTTTGTGAGACTTGAGGCCTAAACTTATACCTCTGATATTATAAATTGGGAAAATATGAATAGCAATTGGGTTTTGGTCTAAAAAAAGGTGCAAAGCTGTAAAACTTTTAAATCAATTGTCTTCTTCCAAAAATTTTAAAAAATAAAGAATTCTTTTGAGAAGGCATAAGGGTCACTTGTAATGATTTTAGTTTATATTTCTTAATTATTCAGATTCCTTTGTTGGAAAATAAAAATATTCACCCCATTCATTAAATTTTAAGTCTGGATATATTTTCCAATGTTTCATTAGATCTTGTTTGTTTAGACTATTTTCAGACTATGGTTAAATACAAGCAACAGCAATAACAGCATTAAATGCACATCTTGACACCATCAATGTCATTGAAGAATGTTCAATGTTAAATTTTGCAGGGACGGATCATGGCAGTTTTACCAGAAAAGAAAAAATATTTGTAACCATATTTTGAAACATTTCAATCAAAATGCAATAAAAAGTGGATCTAAATCAATGCTTTCAAATAAGTTTCTTACTTTCTGATGACCACTATCATTTAAAAAGATCTGTTCTATGGTTAAACTGTAGTAAGGAGTGAATTACATTTAAGTATACAGGATATTTATAAAGTGTACATTATGAATCTATTAAAGTTGGTTTCCATCTCCCTAAGAAAAATTGTTGTCAATTAAGTAGCTTGAACTATAAATAATAGAAGATAGATTATTGCATATATTGGTTATCAAATATTTCTTACTTTTTCCATTTTGATTACCATTTTTGCAAACAAATTATACATACAGTAAATGAAATGAAATATATTAACATTCACAAATTGTGAATGCTATATATGTACACATTTTAGAAAAATTTGTTAATTACAAGGTGTGGTCAAAACATGTGTTAAATTATGTGTATATTAATATAAATGTTTATAATCTTTAGGTACAATACAAAATTAGAGACTCTACTTATCTTATCTTTAGAATCAATGTTTTGAAAAAGCAATTCAATTACTTAGGTACTTGAATACTATGTATTTATATAGACCTGAATAAAACTTCTTGATTTATAAATTAAACTACTTACCTGTATGGGCTAAAACAGTAGTAGAATGTTGCAATTCGGAATCATCAAATTCAAGATTTGGTTCATAATCATGATAGTCTGATAGACTTGGATATGGTTCTTCATTGTCACCTCCAAAATTATTTACTATAATAAAAATTGAAATGATTCAACTTAAAATAACGAAATAAACAATGATATACCTGGAGCAACTTTGTTGGGGCTAAGTTGAGTTTTATCCATGTTTTTAAAATGATTGCACAACACGATTAGGAAAGCATGTCTATTGTTTTACAATGAAATATTCCTTTATTTTAAAATTATGTTTTATGCAGACTTTTACTAGAAAAAAAAGTTTTGTTGCAAATTAGAAAACCACACTGCTGACACTCACTTGGACATTTATTTTGATTGGTTCGTTTGTTGTTCATTAGAATCATAGATTAGAATTACATACCACAGAGCTGTTTCACAAAGGTTTAAATTAATAAATTTATACACCAGTATTCGTTTAACTGTCACTCTCCCTATGAACCATCATCATCAGCTTGATTTTATTTTTTATTACAGGACATACAGGACTGGAATAAGGAATAAGACTGGATAAGGAGAATATAGACTAAACGTGAGATATGGAATAATTTATTCAACAGGCACATTGCATTGTAAGACATTTATTTTGGTTTGGAGATGTGATTAATCTTCACCTTATGCTGATAACAGACACTTTTAGATTGTCATAAGTTTTTACACGTATCCGTATCCGTATTGGAGTTACGTTGACGTAAAGAAATAGCCAAGAAAACCTTTTTAGCAGGAAACGTATCGCTTCGTTCCGTTTTCAATTGTATAACCTCAAAGTTTTTTTATTTTACCTTTTTATATTTTTGTAAAACGTAAAATGGGGACGATATTAAATAATCCATTGCTGCTATAGACGAGGAAGATGATGTAATATAACACTAATAGCACGGAATACTGACTTTGGCCGGGATACGGATACGTATAAGTATACGGAGTAGGGTACGTAACAATACGTTCAACGCATCGTATCGGCTGAGACGTAACGGGTCTTACACATGCGCAGTTCGTTACGGATATGGATACGTGAGAAATTCAAGATAAGCTAAAAGTCTCTAAAACTTCTGCATTACTATTATTTGTACCCATAAGGGGAAAAATTATCCACCATTGGGATCGCGTCTTTGTAAAAAGATTTAATTTGATTGATAACAGCAGCATATTGTTAACTATTGCAAGCAACAAGCAAGCGACTTTAATACTGATGATTAATTTTCTGGAATAACTAATCAAAGTTGATATATCAGGCTTCACGTTTTTAAATCAAAGTGCAAGTGGTTGGATCCTGACCTGATCGACAAACCAAAATTTATTATTCATTCTCGATTATAATAGTTGAAAAAGTTATGGTAACGCAACTGTTAGCTTTTTAAATACGACCAGTCGGCTTCCCCGAGTAAAATGATGTCATGATTGTCATGTCGGTTCGTCGGCGACAATGACAACTCCTGTCAAAATAACTTGGTTTGTCATAGAAATTTAAAGAGTTATTAATAAATACATTGAATTAGATGTTACTTTGTGTTGTACGTAATACCGAAAGGTATTATATATTTTAAATGTATTAATGTTCGTATGCAATGCTATTAGAAATGCAAGTTTTCACAGCCTTTATGGTAAGACTTAATCCTAACCTACATACTTGTAAGGAAACTAATTTTGGATATCTTTTGTAGAATGTTGAATGTACTCGAAGCTATATCGATGATTTATATTCAAAGGATCCTACTAAATGTCTCTCCTCAATTATTTGCATAAAAAATTCAGTGATTGGCTCGAACCGCCAAAAAGAGAGTGTTATTGCCCAAGGTATAGTGCCGAGGCTTTTATTTTTGCTGCGTGACAAAGGCACTAAAACAAATGTACGTATTGAAGCAGCTGTAACAATTGGATCTCTAGCCAAAGGCAAAGAAGAACATGTAGAACTACTTATCAATTCTGGAACAAGCCAGATCATCCTAGAAGTATTAGAAGAAACTGACCCGAGATTAATAGATGCTTGTCTGTGCTGCTTGCGTACACTTTCACAACATCCAAGCTCCTCTGATATTAAATATGATGTAAAGAGTTTACAAAAATTATTAAGTTTTGCTGGCCCAAAAGATTCTTTACAACGTCAATCGTGTGTTGCCAATATCATAACTTCCGCATGCCGAGGTGCTCCGGAACAAACTATTTTATGCTCAATAGGAGCTCCAGCTACTTTAACAGCCCTTCTATCAGTCCAAAATTATTCAGTTACAATACCCATTGTTACATGTCTAGCAACAATGTGTTTGAATCACCCTGTTGTTGCAGCAGTCATAGTAGATACTAGTTGTAAAGGTATCAAACTACCTGATTACCTCGAAATACTAATTTCCAGAGATAGACCTATTGATATGCAGTTGGGCGCTGCCAGGTGTCTAACCAATTTATATAGAGCTGGAGCTATTTCTTCATATGATCCTATTATTACTTATCGTACTCTTCCATGTCTTGTTAGATTGTGTCAGGTAAGTAAGTTATGTTTTAGTTTAGCTATAAATATGTACAATATACTGAAATACACTTATTTTTGTTTGTTTTTATTAGATTGACCATCAAGAGACTCACAGAGCTTTAGCAGCTGACACTTTGGCATATTTGACAGAAGTAGACAGTCATTTACAACAAGTGGCAGCTATAAGTAACCAGTTGGTTGGAGCATTGGCTGATCTACTAAAATGTCCAAGTGCTGCTGCTCGTGGAGCTGCTTTTAAGTACGTATTTTTATATTTAAGAAATTAATGTTACATAATTTGTTATAATGCATATTGTTCAGTGTTATTTCTTAAATTTTTCAGGGCATTTGCATCTTTGGGAGCGAATGATGAAGACATAAGGAAAAGAATAATAGACACAAAATGTCTCATGGATCGAGTGGTAGAGGGTTTGGGAGATGAAAACAAAGAAATAAGATTGGCAGCAGTAAGATGCTTACATTCTCTAAGTAGATCTGTTCAACAGCTACGCACAACTTTCCAAGATCACACTGTTTGGAGGCCACTAATGGGTTTATTGACAGGTATGTCAGGTAATGTACTCTTTCTCTTGTTGTTTTTACATTGTATTATTCTATTATAAGTTTGGATTAAACCTGATTTTTGTGGTTTGATATATTTTAGATTCTCCGAGTACAGAACTTCTAACGGCAGCTTCTTCTGCTCTCTGTAACTTATTGCTAGAATTTTCGCCCGCAAAGGAACCAATGATACAACAAGGAGTTGTCCAATTATTAGCCACTATCACATCACAATCCGACCCCAGTCTTCGCTTAAATGGTGTTTGGGCACTCATGAATCTCGCTTTCCAAGCAGAACAAAGATTGAAATCTCAAATTTTGACTACGTTGGGAACCGATCAGATTTTCCGGTTACTCGCCGATCCAGATACAAAGGTAATTATTATTTCACTGTACAAACTCCGGAAATTCTAATTTACAAAATTTTGTACAGGTTTTAATGAAAACGTTAGGTTTATTAAGAAATCTTGTGTCGCCTCGCACTCACACAGATATGATGATGGCTTTACACGGACCACAGATAATGCAAGGAGTGGTTTTGGTATTGGAAGGTCCCCATCCGCCAGATGTCAAAGAACAAGCTTTATGTATTTTAGGAAATATTGCCGATGGTGAACGAGCTAGGGAACACATAATGTCAAATGAAGATGTACTCAAGAAGTTAATTGATTACATGATACATCCTGCACCATGTTTACAAGTAAGTAAAATCATATAGAAAATAAATATCTATAAAACACCAGTTTGATTAACCTTTTTGAAATAAAATGTATCAAGTTATTTCATGTTAATTGCTATAGTCTGTTTTTTTGGCACTGATATGAAATGTCTCTTAAAATAGAGAGTAAAAATGGTTATGTACTCAACATCTTCATAATATTTCTAATTCCCTTGATTTATGATATTTTTTCTTCCATTTGGCTCTCTGGTTACTGCTTCATGCTATACCATAAGAGTTGCCTGCTTTCAAATTGGTTTAAACTAGTGAAAAGTATTCCTGTTGTTTGTAATAAGTTACAAATTGTGTTTTTTGAAGGAATCTGCAGTATTTTGTATAAATAACCTAACGCGAAGAGGAGAACCAGGAGCAATAGAGAGGCAGTCGCGTCTAAAAGAATTGGGTGTTGTCAATATTTTACAGCAGCTATTAAGTACGTCAGATACTATTTTATTCAATAGGTGAGTATTTGGTGACATGTCATGTTGTTTGAAAATGATTTTTTTTTGGTTTCAGAGTAAAAGCCGCTTTAACCCAATTCGCCGACGTGTGATTTTTATTTTATTTAATTTTCTAATTAATTTGCACATAAGAGAACTTTTTAAATAATTTATTGTGATTTAATGTAGACTGAGTATGTATTTAAATAAAAAAAAATGTATGTACTTTGAGTTCTACAGTTCAAACTTAGAAAAAAAGTACTTTATTATTGTTTCTGATTATTTTTGTGTTATAATTCTAATGCACACAAATTACATTGTGTTTAACACTATTTTATTGTTTTTTATTCCAATCGATCCAATCCAAAAACTTTCAAATGCAGAAAATGGTGAAAATTAATCAATTTTGTCCATGGCTATTTGATAATAATGAGTTACATTATTCACCAGTGAATAAACGTCCATAAAATTCAGGATATCGTGATATTTAAAACTCACTTTTCTTCTATTATTTAATTGCTCTGATCATTGTTTATGGAGCAACTAATTTTTCACGGCCATCTCAGACGTTTTTGAGTCTCTCCGGAAAAATGATTCAATCAAAATTCACTTTTCTTCTATTATTTAATTGCTTTGATCATTGTTTATGGAGCAATTAATTTTTCACGGCCATCTCAGACGTTTTTGAGCCTATTTAAGATATTGAGATATTTAAAACTCACTTTTCTTCTATTATTTAATTGCGCTGATCATTGTCCATCGAGCAACTAATTTTCACGGCCATCTCAGACGTTTTTAAGTCTCCGAAAAAATTAATCGATCAAAATTCACTTTTCTTTCAATATTGAATTGCTCTAATCATTGTCCATGGAGCAACTAATTTTTCAAGGCCATGTTAGACGTTTTTGAGCCTATTTAGGATATCGAGATATTTAAAACTCTCTTTTTTCTAATATTTAATTGCTCTGATCATTGTTTATGGAGCAACTAATATTTCACGGCATCTCAGACGTTTTTGAGTCTCCGGAAAAATTAATCGATCAAAAGTCACTTTTCTTTCAATATTCAATAGCTCTGATCATTCTCCATGGAGCAACTAATTTTTCAAGGCCATGTCACACGTTTTTGAGCCTATTTAGGATATCGAGATATTTAAAACTCACTTTTCTTCTATCATTTAATTTCTCTGATCATTGTTTATGGAGCAACTGATTAGCAACCAATTTTTCACGGCCATCTCAGACGTTTTTAAGTCTCCGAAAAAATTAATCGATCAAAATTCACTTTTCTTTCAATATTCAAAGCACTAAATTTTTAGGTATTTTAGATCTGATTGGGCTGGGTTGTTGAGGCTAATTTTATGGATGTAGTGAATAATGGGGTTTCTTGGAGAAAATTTTGCATCTTTTGTTGTAATAAGAAAAACAGTTTCTTCCATAGGTATATATTTAATATAAGGATAAAATGACTAATATAGGAATGATTCAAATCAGGTATAAGTACAATCTGCAGTCATAAAAATATTTTCTTTGGTACAATGCTGAACCAAGTAAAGTTCTTATTTAGATATCTATCACCTTTTATTGTGAATTTAATTCATTGGAAAAATTATTATTTTTAAGCCTTTTTTGAGACCATTAGATAATTATGAATTTAAACGTTAGGTCATTGTTCTTTTTTAGACAAATGTGATGAAATAAAAATTACGTTTATCAAGAAAAATAGATGTCGGTTAAGAAAGAGGATTTATTGGATGTTTTAGACAGTAAACTGAACTGATTCAAGAAATTATAGAATTACAAGATAGAGAAGAAATTTTTCCAAAACAATTCATTGTCATTTTGGAAAATGTGTAAAAACCTCAATTCGGATGATTTAAGTCCATGTTTACTTGATTTGTAAGTAAAAAGGGACCTATTCACAAAAAATTTGCTTTGGCTCTCAAAAAATAAACACAAACTAATTTTCAGCAAGATTCTGATGATATATTTGATAAAGTGTAATGAAATCAAGTCTAATTTGGGCATAAACAGATCTAAAAATGATACAGCATTGGTAAAAAAGAGTAAAATATATATCTTAATCTGATAACTATTAGTTTGTTTTAGAAAATTTTATAAAAGTCAATCTAATTTTATATGTAGATTGAAAATTATAGATACTTATGCAATCTTCATCATTTTAAAGACTTTAAATATCTAAATAAAAATAAATGGTCAGGTTTTATGCTCTGTCACAAGTGGCTGAGTTATTTTCCAGAGGTGGATTCGCTAGAGGATCCAACTCAGCAAAAAGGCTTAACCAAGAAACCTTGTTTTCACTTGTAGCATTGTTTTCTAACATCTTGTTAGAGAGATTATTAAAATCTTTGGTATTTTCTTCTTGTTTTGATGTATTTATTGGAATGTTGAAAAATTCTTCTTGCATCAGTTTCGAGGGCATAAAGTCTCCAGCCATAAAATCAGCATTTGATGACCAATTGAGATCCAGTAAGTCTGAGCTTGGTTTTTTATTGGTATTGTCATTGATTGGTGCTTGTTCTGTTGGGGGATCATTCAGTAAGTCAGCATTCAACAGATCTCCTGTATCACTTAGGTGAGATTCTCCATTACTGGAAAAAAAATTGTATATCATTCTAGAAACTTTTTATTCATGAGGAATACTTGAAATAGTATTTCAAGTTCAATGTGTTTGTACAAAACTTACTTCACAGTTGTATCAGATCCTTTGTCTTCCTTATTTTCATTTGGTGGAGGTTCATCAGAGTAATCTGAGTTGAAGAAAGTCTTTTTGGCTTTATCTGTCTCAGCAGGACTAAACAATTCCATAATAATTGAAGTATCCATAGGTTGCACTGTATCCAACTTACTTGCAGCAGTACTTAAAGTTTCTGCAGATTTTGTAGAAAAATTAGCAATTGCACTTTGGTATGGAATTAGGCTATGAGAAAACATGTTGCATCTTGCAGCAGCTAGCAGATCAACTTTTTGTAAACAAGCTAGTGTTAACCTGTCAAATTTGGTTTTGGTTTTTTTAACATATGCCTGGGCTTTTCTGAATTTTTCTAAACCATGCCCTGTATCAGGGTCCAATTCTGAGGATACAGATTTCATCCAACTTAGTGCAGCTCTATACTCAGTCCTAGCTTTTTCCATTTCTGTTATTGTAGCTCTAGTATCAGTGATAGCTCTATTTCTGAATGTTTCTAGTTCATGATGTAACCTCACTAAAGAGGGCCTAATTGTTAATCTTTGATGTCCAGTGTATGCCAGAGCTTTACCCGAAATAGACATTATTTGTCCAGCTGATGCATTTTTTTCATTTTTCCCACAGTCTCTTAAATACCTGCAGGAATAAATATCATTATAGTGTCCCACAAATACTTGAATTACATATTACTAAATTATCTCTTCAAGTTGTTTAAAGCTATGCGATAATATGTAGCACACCAAAGTTAATTAGTCTTCATAGATAATTAAGCATATTAGTTTTGCTGTATGCATATAAAGTAGTCATACCTGCCAAGAACATTTTCCTCTTGTGCTAAATAACACAATCTTTCTTGATATAAGTCGATAACTCGCTGTAATTGGGCAGAACTGTCATTAATTGATTTAAATAATTCCAATTTAGCGTCTAGTTCTGCATCAGACGATACAATGCACTCATCTTCCTTTCCACCTAATTTCCTGAGAACACTTTTCTTAGTAACCCAATATTGATGTTGCATTTTAAAAATTATAAATATCTCGCATACGGCCTTTTATTAGGATCTACCAGATATTCCATTCAAGAGAGAAATTTTTTCATCATTTTT
>CAJUYH010006325.1:0-20448 GCA_910591685.1 Galerucella tenella | reverse complement strand
CAATAGGAAATTAAAACTAATTTTATTTTAGATTATTAAAAAGTTATTTGATTCCTCGCTGAAGTCACTTTTAATAAATAATGGATACAGACCTATCTTCTTTATCGGAGAACAGTGATGGAGAAGAGGTACCAAGATATCGAAGAATTCGATTCATAAGACCTCGAATTAATGTATTTGAGAAATACGACGATGTTGATTTTAAGGCCAGATTTCGTTTTCGTAAAGACATTGTGTTAAATATTTTAGGTAGAATTAGTAATCATCTGGAACCAAAAGTTCATGGTAACCGATCCATAGAACCAATGGCTCAATTACTTCTTGCATTGAGATTTTATGCAACTGGTGCATTTCAAAATTGTATGGGAGACATTGTCAATATTTCGCAGCCCTCAGTGTCACGAATAATTAATAGAGTTACGCACTATATTGCACTGTTAGGGCGAGAAGAAATTAAAATGCCATCGACTCGAGATGAAATTGTAGAAGTGTGTACCCAATTTTATGCAATAAGAAATTTCCCCAGAGTCATTGCTGCTGTGGATTGTACACATATAAAAATATCATCTCCTGGTGGAAGAGATGCAGAACTGTACCGCAACCGAAAAGGATACTTTTCTTTAAATGTCCAAGTAGTGTGTGATGCACATTTAAAAATAAGGCACATAATATCACGTTGGCCCGGCTCAGTACACGATTCAACTATATTAAATGATAGCCCTTTAGTTGTTGATTTGACTCGTGGAAGATATGGTAGGAACAATTTTCTCCTAGGTGATAGTGGATATCCATGCAAATCATATCTATTAACACCTGTGTTGAATCCAAGAACTCCAGCTGAAGAAGAGTACAACAGAGCCCAAATTGCCACAAGAAATACTGTGGAGAGATGTTTTGGAGTTCTTAAGCGAAGACTTGCCTGCTTGTCAGTAGGTTTAAGAACGCATGTGGATACCACAGCAGCAGTTATAGTTGCTTGTGCTGTATTACACAATATAGCCATTGATCTTGGGGATTTTTTTGAACATGATCCTGATGAATATCTGGAAGTTGTTGAAAATAATGATGTTGCACCCATTCGCCAACGCAATGTAAACACAACAGTTAGAAATGCCATTATTGAAGGTTATTTCACCTAAAAATAATTTTTAGTCATTTCTAGTACCTACTGCATTTCATCAGAAACTTTATTATCGAATCAGTTCTTTTCTATTGACATATTGACAATTTTTACAAATAAAACCCCGCAAAAGTAAACGAAATAAAACTCTTTTCATTTAATTTTAATTTTTTAATAATAGGGCATATTTTTTCTTTTTTATTTTCAATTCCCACATTAGGCTTTGTCTTTGAAGCTTGAATAAGGACTTTTGAGACATTGCTTCATACTGGGCGTTCCTTAATTTTTGTTTAAAATATTTTTTTTTCAATGCCTCTGAACTAATATTTACTTGACTTTTTATTTTATTCTGCTGGGCACGGAGTACAGGCTTTGGGGTTGGTTCTGGTGGAATGGGCATGGAGATAGGGCTAGGGTTAACAGAAGTGACTTCAGTCACTAAAATCGGCTACATGTCTGAAAAGTAAAAAAAGTGTATAATATGTCAATACAAGAGAAAAAGCATTTGTTTTTATAATTATTGGTGAGTATTCAGCATCTGCAACATAAATGGGATATTGATTAGTAATGTTTATTTTAAAATAAACTCTGAGCAAATTTTAAATATAAACAATAATTTGTATATACATAATGAATATTCATCAAGACAATACATTACCCTTGTAATAGTCAGCAGCGGAATCATACATGTTGGCATTTGGTTCAATATTACCTCCCACTATGCTCAGTATATCTGCTGACTAGTGTTGCTGATTTCCGGAACACATCCACCATACCCCCAGTTTTCAAAATTTCTATCTATAAATCAAATATAAAAAAAATGATGAAATAAATTTCAACTGATACCTCCATTAATTTATATTAGGTAAATGAGTATTGATTTTCTGGAACCATGGACAATGGAAAAGATAGGACAAACTTATTTGAGATGTATTTGTGCAAACAAGTGTCTTCTCGCTTAAATACATATAATTTGTAATAATTGTATAAATTATGAAAAATGTTGTGAAATATTGTATTTATTGAATAATAAACTCATATTTTTAAGTGAATTCCAAACATTTTTGGTGCCTATTGACAAAATATTTTATTTACAAAATATTGATAATCTTTGAAATTGTTGGAAAAAACAATACCTACCTATTATGATTTTAGATCAAAATTTTACCACATAGAAATTGAGCAGAATGTCTTGCACTAATTCTAAAAAATATTATCTTTTTAAAATCACATATCATATTCTCACCTTTTGAAGCTTGGCTTCTTCTTTTAAAAATGTACTGGTCACATATCATTTTCTCACCTTTTGAAGCTTGGCTTCTTCTTTTGCAAAGTGTATTGCGGCTTTTGCATCATCCTCCTCAACATCAATCTCCATGATCACTGCTGGTTCATATTGTGCTCTCTGCAAAAAATCCCAAATACATTTACTTATTGCAAACAATTTATATGCAGAGTATAAAATTTGTTGACAACAAAAAAGTAGAAATTCTTTTTTTTAAACTTGCACTCTTGGGATACTATAAGAATTCTGTTTGAAATGCAGAGGTATATATTATCATTTTAAACTTATACTTATGGAAATAATAAATAAATGTTAAATAGGACTTACATTTTCTTCTGCAACATCCTTCCTAGCTTTCCTTTTACAATTGTCATACAGAGTTTTCAATTACTTCACATCTCTAGGCTCTTCAGCACAAGCATTGAATTGCTTCGTTATGGTCTCCCAAGCTTCCCTTTTCCTCTTGATTGTGCTAGCATTTGTAAATTTGCTTTCCAATACTCACGATTCTACGATTTTCAAAAACAATTCTTTTTCTTGTTCGGTATAGTTTTTACTCTTATTTCGTTTACCGGCCATAACTATAAA
This sequence comes from Galerucella tenella, assembly GCA_910591685.1. Taxonomy (NCBI): domain Eukaryota; kingdom Metazoa; phylum Arthropoda; class Insecta; order Coleoptera; family Chrysomelidae; genus Galerucella; species Galerucella tenella. The sequence continues at coordinate 17,455 of CAJUYH010006325.1, read as the reverse complement.
ATAACCATGAAAAACAATAACATAAATATTTAATCCAATTTACTGGGAGCACACGTATGTTATATATTTATATTATAATCTTCAAAAATTTATACACAAATATTAACTACCTACTTAACAAACAAACTTTGAAGTATGATTGACACTTGCATTACAGATTTAGTTACCGACACAACGTTGCCATAGTGTGTCCGCCCGTTTTGTAACGGTGCCGTTATATCTCGTCTGGTTAAGTTGTGAATACCAACTTATATTTAACGGACCGTTATTCTGACGGCGCCGTTATCGTAACGGCTCCGTTATTTGATATTTCTGAATACCGGTGTTAGACTTCTTACTTGCTACATATGAATTACTATAATTATGTATACATAATTATACATACATCTTTAGTAGTTTCCCAATAGATGTCGTTTTAAGTAAAACCACTTAAGTAACTTTATAAAAACTTTTTATTTCAATAAACCATCAGTGATACAAACTCAAAACAAGAACAATTAGAAATGGAACTGAATATAGCACTTAACATGTTACAATTTGAACTCACCCCAACCTGAGAAAAAATATACTACAGCAAATAATTCTTCCAAGTTTAAACCCATGTCTTTAAGCTCGGTGAAAATTTTCTTAATTTCTGGTAAATGTACAACATCCTCGACGATGGTCTTCGTTTCTGGCGCTCTTAGTTTTTCCAAAATTTGATCAAACTTTTTATTGGCAAGATGTTTTTCGTGATATTTAATTATAATTTCGGTAAGGGGAATTACCTTCTCAACGTCAATTATGAAAGAGGTTAGATTTTTGGGGGTATCGTCTGGAACTTCAAGTAAAGTGACGTTTTGTATAAATGATTCCACGCAAAATATCAAAGTGTCAACAGGGAAACCCATGGACGTTAAAAATGCCTTGAAACGTATCCACTCAGGTTTTAATCTTAAACTTTCAACATTTTCAATCCACTCATCACTTTTCATGTAGTTTACGGCTGCTTTAAGTCCATCATCAGTTTTTAAATGTTGTTCAGCTATTTCAGTTACTTTTTCTCTTGGTATTAATTGGAGTATCTCCAGAATGTCATCTTTTATATAATCAAAGCTTTCAGTCGTACTTTCTTGGGCACTTAAAACTCCAATTCCATAACAGAATAAATAAACTACTAAAAAATAGTTCATTTTATCAAATAATCTCAATTCTAACTTGGAAAAACCGGGATAATATTCAGACAGTTATTTAAATTAATCTGACACAAATATTACTTTGGGTTGCTAGGTATTTAGTTATGCTATTGTTTTTTTTTGCTTAAACGGCCATCTTTGTAACATAAACAGTGGCGAAGGTAATAAATATTTTATAGGGTAATAAAAATGAAATTAGGTTAAAATATTTAGTCCAATATTTAGTCCAACACTTTTACAAAGAGAAAATTGTTAACAGGATGGGAACAGTAGGAAATGGTAAATAGGCGTATAATAAACGTAAAAAAAAATAAATGCGTGTGCAGGGGTGTTTCCAGATACTTTTGGGGGGTGAAAAGGAGTGGAATTTTGTATTATTGCGATTTCCGGCGAAAGTTGATGTCGGAGAGAAAAGTGTACAAGAAAAAAGTTGTAGATCATAAGAAGGTCTACAGTTTTTGTGGGAATGATTTTTTTATATAACCTCAAAATCTACGAGAAAAATGCGAAAAACCGCTTTTATCGTTTTTTATTTTTCATTTACACAATAATATTTTTATTTTGTCGAAACTTGGTGGGAGTATACCTTTTTATGACCGAAAAATCCACAAATTTTTCCAGATAAAAATATCAAGAGACTTTCGAGATAATCACGTTTCTTGGCCCGAAAAAATATTTTTCAAATTAAAATTCTCCTTTGGAAAATTGTCGTAGAGACTTCATTCATGTCGCCATTTTTTTGTCTTGTGAATGAAAAATAAAAAACGATAAAAGAGGGTTTTAGCATTTTTCTCGGAGATTTTGTGGTTATATGAAAAAATCAGCCCCACAAAAGTTGTAGACCTTTTTATGATCTACAACTTTTCTGTTGTACACTTTTCTCTCCGACGTCTATTTTCACCGGAAATCGCAATAATCCAAAATTCCACTCCTTCCCAAGTAACAATTTGATAGTTCAGTAAACGAAGGTGTCAACATGGGCAACTGGTCCAGCAAGAGCAATTTTTTTAGTTATAGTAGGCACATTAAATTCCCAAAATGTCAGGTACCTGACCATTGTGGAAGGGTGGGAAAATGGCTCTGAAATTCCAGAAAATCCGTTTTCCCGCAATATCTGCCGAGATTTGACCACTGGAGAATTTTTGTTCAGGCAAAAAATAAAGAGCAGCTCCTTGCCCACAAAAATGATCCTTAGCATTTTTTCGAAAAATTAGATAGTTTTCGAGATAAATGGCCCGAACGCCGACCCAAAAATTGAGCTCCAGGCCGGCTTATAGGGAGCATGCTCTGAGGGCTTGACTTCCCCCAAATCAATATTTTTTAATGAATCAAAGTGCGGTTGAAAGAAGGGATCTGTGGCTACTAAGGCGTGTTTTCATCCACTCAATTCGTGCTCCTGGGTCATTGGAAAACCAGGCCAAAATTCGTCCTTTCTAGATTTTTTAATGCTTACATGGATTTATTCATATTATTTTTATTAATAGTTATTTCAGCCATTCCTATAGGATAATGGTTCTTTGGGGGGTACTTTATTTATTCCGAAACAATGCTACTAATAATTCGCCCTATTTTTTTGAATAATGTGTTTTCCAAGAGGCGATTTTTGTGGATTTCTGGAGTTTTCCCGAGCGCTCTGGTTTATCGGGAATTTCTCGATGATGAACTGTCAAACCCGCTTATAATTGATATTGGGAGAAAGGTTACAATATCCTCTTGCCGATGGTATAATTTTTATTGGCCCAGACCCCTGGGTTTTCAGGAAAATCGGGGAAATTTCCAGTTTTCTGAGGGAAGACAGCTATTCTTCTGCGTTTTTTCGAGCAGTTTTTTCTCTTTACAGTAAAATTTTTCCTGGTCAAGCATCATACCCCATGAAAGGTCACATTCTGAACTTTCCTTTGATATGTGTATCAAGTATTTTATTTTATGCATTAAAAAGAAATTTGTCTCTAAATTTGTTGTAATGGATTCCTCATTTTATTCTCGCACGCCGCCATGCCACCCATCTATAGTGTGGTCGACGGCGTCTGCTATAGACGCTATAGTGCGTGTACACGTGGATGCTTTCTGCTGCATTGTTTGTCAACAACTGACAATTTTACACTATCTCTTCCGTGATTTTTCAAGAATAAATTAGTAGTATTCCAGTGTAAAAAGTGAAATTCAATTCATTATTAATTTTATTGTTATTATTAAATGATAAATTTTGAAATTTTTATTGATAAAAAACAGGGAAATATTGAAATTTCTTGAGCTTCTTTTTTTGCACACGGTGAGGTCTCATTTTTTTAATTAAGATCATTGATATTGTTGTGGGTGAAATGACATCTAATGATTTGATAAATATTGTTCATTCCTGTAGAAAAATGGAAGTCGCAGACGATTCTAGTACGCCCGTGTGTTTTATTTGTGATCAACCTCTGACTGAAGACGTTACAACGGTTACCCGAAGACTAGAAACCCTAATAAATGTTAGCAAGACCAGGAAAGACAACCACCATTTGTTCCTGGAGAAGGTATTGTCTGTGGAAGTTCATCGCTTGTGTAGGAAGAGGTATTCGGTAATAAAGAATGGGAAAGTTATTTTCGCAATTTTAGCGTCTACTTTCAATCCTTTTCGCACACAATCATTCCTAGGATTGGTCTGTCCAATAAAAGCAGGCCAGGGTCTCAATTTTAAAGAAAGCGATAACTTTTTAACCCCGAGAGTGGGTAAGAGATCGATCACTTTCATGTTTCTTTTCATGGCCTTAATTATTTCGCGGTTGCGAAAATGCAAGGTGGCGCCATTTACCATAGATGCCTGGAAGCCCAAACATAGAAATTGGTGTATTTTCAGGGTCCCTCATCCCAGATTTTGGGCTGGAAGCGTCAGTTTTCAAGTTTCAGAAAACTGCGAACCATTCAAAAAATATTGGTGTAACGAAAGAAATTGTGGGGACAACTTTTGTAGGTAATAAACTGCTCTTCATTTTTTGTCTGAACAAAAATTCTCTAGGGATCGTAGTGCGGGAGATATCGGCGAAAAACGGATTTTCGGGATTTCAACTTTCGCCGGAAATCGCAATAATCCAAAATTCCACCCCTTTTCACCCCCCAAATATATCTGGAAACACACCTGCTCACGCATTTATTTTTTTCACGTTTATTTTATACGCCTGTTTACCATTTCCAACTGTTCCAATCCTGTTAACAATTTTCTCTTTGTAAAAGTGTTATTTGACTGTTAATTGGTGAACGCGCTCATAAGTCGACTCTCCTTAAATAAGTATTGCAAGTTTGTGTTGCCAATCGGTTCAGTTGGCACTTCGATTTCTAAATATATTCAATGTACCCGGTGTATGTGTGACTATGGTGTCGTGAAATGTGTTAGAGGCTATGGGGAACGCTCATATCAAACCCCATCCCCGACAAAGAAATAAAAAGCAAGTGCATTGGAGAGCTGCTGGTAAGAATATTGTTTTTTAGTTATTTTTATGAATTGTTATGAAATTTCGAAATGTCCGGAGCTGTGGGTGAGATATATATGTAAGCGTTATTTTTGGAAACTTTTAGTATTGTATTTTTATCTCACTTATATATCAGCACCGCGTCGGGATTTTGTTGATGTTCAGACACGCTGAAGAAAAGTCTTTAAAAATATATATTATATTGACGTATATAAGTTTCTATGTTTCACACGAATTTATATGAAACATGAAACAATAAACACCATACTATCTCATGTGGTTTGGGTTCAGCTAGATCAATTATAATTTTGCTAGATTATTATCTACATAGAGTTTATAATAGAAGCTGTAAAGAGATTCTTTTTCTACTACTAGTTGTGGAGTTGAATTTCTCTATTAATGGTCAATAATTAGATCAATAATGGACAAATGCAAATATTTTGAGATATTTTGGGATAGTAGTTCAACAAAAACTTGTGCAACAACAACTTGTGTTTACATATTTACTGCTTGAAATTACCCACAGAATACACCATCACAAGAAGAAACGAAGCTTGTGCTGTTTTACAATTCATTTTTTGAGTGCGCATGTCTGACAGTCGCCATTTTAAGCCAGTTGTCTGTCAATGACATGCGATTTTATTGTTTACCAAAGAATTTTCTTTGTTGTATGCTTTTTGATTATTAGCATATTTATTAGTTATAGCGCCAAAAACTTGTGCAATTCATGGCTGTCATTCAAGTGATGGATGATAATAATTGAAAAACACAAAAAAACCACAGATTATAAAGAGAACAGATACGAATCCCGGTAAAACATCAAACGATTTTCAGCTCCGTCGTCAATGACCTTGGACCTTTAACTCGGTATGGCCGAGTATGTTATTCCTTTTGCCCCATTTATAGGCGATAATTTCATATTAATGCATGATAATGCCCGTCCACACCCAGCACAAATTGTGAATAGGTTCTTGCAAGACACCGATATTGATGTCATGGATTGGCCAGCAAGGTTACCTGACTTAAATCCAGTTGAACATATGTAGGATGCACTTGGAAGAGCCGTTATAGAGGAAGATTAAATCCACCTGAAACATTGGAACAATTGTCTGAAGCTCTTATAGAGGAATGGGATAGAATTCCCGAACCTCATGTTCAAAATTTAATTTTAAGTATGGGGAGGCGTTGCAGGGCAGTTGTAAGAGCTAGAGGGGGTAATACTGAATATCAATTAATGTTTTGTAGTGTAAAATTCATTATGGTCGGCTAGTAATGTTAATTTTGTTCTTTGGTTTTAAGACAAATAAAACACTAAAAAATTAAAAGTTGCTTTATTTCGTTACATTTTATGTAAATTTTGCAATACTTCGTAAAATCCCTCAAAACATGTCATTATTGGATTAAAAATATGTTATTTTTATTTGTTGATTAAATATAGACATTTAAGAAAATATGCGATAATTGTTTTGAGTAGTGTATATACACCATGATGTTGAATCTTCACTACCTTGGTGCATAATATACTATTGTTATGATAATAAAATTAAATATCTATATACATGCACAAAATTTTTTATCAATGTCAATGGCATGTAGATACAATCATAATATTTGTTATGTTATTAATTATTATTGTTATGACTCGGATCTACGATTTTCTCGAACCAGGACAGATACTTGATGATGGCGCCCCCTCTTTCTCTCTCTCTCTCTCTCAAGCGTTTAAAAAAACTCACAAATAAACAATGAGGAGCATGGTTTGCGACCTACAGAAAGGAATTTTCACTTGTGTGGCATATATTTAAATATAGGAAGCATATAACCAGGAAATACAACCGAAAAGCAAGGCATATATTCGATAATTTTTTTTCTCTTCAATTATGCTACAGCTTTACACACAGCTAAGTCAAGCTGGAGAATGTAATCTAGAGTTTAGAGGATCACAATAGATCTGAAAAGGTCGCAGTGTAATAAGCCAATAAGCCTCATAAAATCTAATCTAATCTACACACAGCGTTCTACTCTAGCCAGCTTAGCTCAGTGTACATTTTCCAAATAATGGCTTTAACTTTCTTTATTTTTACGTAATCTTTATAGGATCTTTGGTGAATTGCTTCAGCAGCGCTTCTAAGATTGCCAATATAAAAACAGGTTCGTCAATATGTTCGACTGAAATACATTTTTCGTTTGTAAAGTGACGTTTTTGTATTGTATTATTTCCACAAAATATATGTATATTGAAAAATTCTTAGCCTACTATAGAACCAAACAAAATTTTTTATTACTCAACATATTCTCCTCTTAATTGGATACATTCATTACAGCGAACCTGCAACGTCTCTAGACCTTTCAAAAAAAATGTTTCTTCTTGCTCTGCAAACCAGACCTCCATAGCTTTTATTGTCTCCTCGTTGGAACAAAGATTACAGAATAAAAATATAAGATGTTTCACTCCAGGGCGGAGGACATTGATCACAAAGGGTATTAAGCATATCTTCGTGAATCTGCTTACCTCTTAACCCTTTTAAATACAGGTACTTGATGGCTCGATACTCCAATTTTTCGATTTCCCCATTTTCGGTGGATATCTTTTTTCTTTTAATTTATTGCGTAACTTTGGTTCACTTTTTTGACGTCCAACTTCACACTGACATGAGTTATTGTTCGTTGCTATGGTAACGCAATATATTGTTTAAGCATGGAACTGGTCTAGGCCAACTATATATTATACAGGGTGTCCCAGGAGTTCGTACCAAAAACTTGGGAGGTGATAAAAGACTAAAAATAATGATGGTATTTCATATACAAATTTTTCTTTACGCCCTTCATTAACGAACTATAGGGCTCTAAAGTTGAAAATGAAAAATGGTTTTTTATTTACAATTATCAAATGGCTGATTGGAAATTGGTAATATTTGTAAGTAATAGCTATTTGTATTACTAGGGAGGAAAGTGCCACTTTTCCTCCCGCAGGATGTAGTTTACATCCCATTTACAGTAAATATCCAAGGGAGGAAAAGGCACTTTACTCCCATGTGATACATATGATTTTTCCTCCTACCCACCTTTTTTTGAAAATTTATTTTCGACACAAATAGGTAACGAATATAATTAAGAACACAAGAATTATTTATTAAACAAATTTATCAATATATGTTATACAATCAAGTACATAGTATTGTTTAACTATATTTTAGAATTATTTATGTTAATATTGAATGTGCAGTTTTGAGCAGCACTTATATGAACACCATTGGAAGAAGATAGGGTTTGAACAGGAGCTTTAGTATTTGAAATATTTTCGCTTAGCACATTGTAATGGTGGTAACTTCTAGAAGTGCTTGGCTGATTTTGATCAAGTTCAGGTTCTACATTATTTCCCATAATTTGATCAAAAATTTTTCTTTTTTTGTGTAAGATTGTTCTACAAAACCGTCTGCGATATTGGTTGATTTCCAACCGCCATGCTGTTTTAGAGCTAAAATATCCCCACCAGCGTTTACTAACAGAGTTGCTGAAGTTCTTCTGAAACTGTGCCCTGTGTAATGTTTGGCATTTGGAAGATTGAGATATTCTGCAATTTTTTGTGTTATTTTGGATATACTATTTTTGCCAACCACTTGATTTATACATTTGTCTGCTTTAAAGCATACCAACAATCGTTTATGCTCAGTTTTAGGACGTAGACAGATATACTTTTTAACGATTTAAACAAAATTTGGGCCGTTACCTGTTGTAGTATTGATAACGAAAGTTCGTTGTTTATACGTTTTTGAAGTGTGGATATTTATGACTAAAAGATTGTCTTTCTCTTCAATATCATCCATAGTCAGTTTAATAAGCTCATCACATGCTCCAGAAATTCCAATAACAAGGACTACCTATGAATATTTTATATCAAAAATTAAATTATTTGCATGGGATTTCATTTCTTACCTTCATTAATAAAAAAACATCATCTGGGGCTTCCATTAGCGACTTGCACCTCAAAAGTCAATCGCCGTGTTTACTGTCAGTGAGCCACAGCATACTATGCTTTTCTTATTCTGAACTCAAAAAACGTATATCTAAGATTCCTGAAGTTGAAATTTTTATTGAAGAACTACGTTGAAGTAACAATAATGTTTGATTTATACCAAAAAACAGGATATAAGTACAGGATGTTCTAGAAATTATGGAAACAATATGAATATGATGAATTCACAAGTTTCATCGTTTAAAACTTACTTGAAATGAGGGGGAGGAAAAGTATGAGTTTCCTCCCTGATTTGAGGGAGGAGTGTGTACTTTCTATAGGGGTAGGAGGAAAAACTTTTACCAGTTATAAATGCAATAATTGGCAATAATTGGCAGCAGAACATTTTTAGAGATATCAGGTCCTCTTGTGACATCTCGATAACATTATTAAAAAATTGGTGTAATTTTATTAAACCGTTTTGACTTTTTCAATGTCGTTAATTACTTGGTTACTCGTTTTTTCTAATCTGCTAATGTAATGTAGTTATTCATTTTTCAGGGGTTTGTTGATATTTTTACTTTTATTAAAGTAATGTTCGTTTTCAATAAAGTTCTTTATAGTTAAACAAAGTAAAAGTTTATATTTTTAAATGTAGACTGCACCAATTTCTTAATAATTTGCTAATAATACAGGATGCTTCCTGTAATCGTACATTCAAAATAAATGTGAATGCGCCAATAGATGTGCAGTGCGACATAAAATTGCCCGTATCTCTTAAGCCGTTAATATTATCGAGATGTCACAAAAGGACTTGATATCTCTAAAAATGTTCACAAAAGCCAATTATTGCATTTATAACTCAAAAAAGCTTTAATTACAAAAAAATGGCGTGTCCAACATTTAACTTAGTCGGTACCTGAGTTCACAAGTATGTTGTAGACTTGTATATCACGCCAAAAAGTCTGCAATTATGGTGTTTATTAACGGTTAAAATATTACCAATATCCAATCAGCCATTTGATAATTGTAAATAAAAAACCATTTTTCATTCCTAACTTTAGTTCGTTAAAGAAGGACGTAAAGAAAAAATTTCATACAAAGTACCATCATTATTTTCAGCCTTTCTATCACCTCCCAAGTTTTTGGTACGAACTCCTGGGACACCCTGTATATAACTAAGGGGTTTCAGTGGACCACACGTACGTCTGTGATAGTTTGCATGATTTCATAATAAATTTCTACAACTACTTCCAGTGTACTTATTGATTTTCTGTTCCAGCTCGACCCCACGCTCCCGGCAAACCCATCCTCGTCACCGACGGAGAACCAACTCCAGATTTAGTTTCGATTCGATGGCTTAAACCAATCAGCGATGGAGGATCTCCAATATCCGGTTACTTAGTAGAACACCGACGAGCTGGTTCGCCTCACTGGGTTCGAGCTACCCCACTTTTAGTCCAAACTAACGAACTCACTATTAGTGGTCTAGAACCAGGATGGAGATATCAATTCCGAATCTCCGCTGAAAATGCCGTCGGCATTTCCGACCCCAGCGAACTCTCCGAAATAATAACTGTAACTCTACAACGATCAGCTGTTACAGCTCCCCGAATAACGCAAGATCTACAAGATACTAACGCTTTAGAAAACGAAAAAGCAGAATTTGTAGTGCACTTTCTAGGCCAACCACCCCCGAAAGTTTGCTGGTATAAAGACGCCTTTGAAATCTTCAGTAGCAGGAGAATCCGAATTTTCACCGAAACTGATAGGAGTGTCTTAACAATCCACCAAAGCTCACTATCAGATGAAGGTGAAATAAAATGCACAGCTACTAACAGAGCAGGTCACGTAACTACCAAAGCCAAGCTAGTAGTACAAGCCCCGCCTAGCGTAAGACTTCCAAGGCAATACGAAGAAGGTTTACTTTTTGAAATTGGAGAATTTATTAGATTAAAAGTAACAGTTGCTGGACGACCGACTCCTTTGGTTCTTTGGACCCATAATGGAGAAACTATTAAAAATAACGATAGATACGAAATAGAGTTCGTAGATAACTCATCGATTTTGAAAATAACCAACGCAAAACGGGAAGATAGAGGAGAATATTTAGTTAAAGCTGTTAATAAATTAGGAGAGCATCTTCAATCGTTTTTAGTAACAGTTACTGATAAACCTTCACCTCCAGGTAAGGCAAAAGTAGTAATGGCTCTTGGTAGATCTGTCACCCTCTCCTGGAGCGTTCCAAATGATGACGGTGGCTGCAAAATTGGTAATTACATCGTTGAATACTACAGACTTGGATGGGACGTTTGGCTCAAAGCAGCCACCAGCAGGCAAGTATCTACCATGCTGGGTGATTTAATTGAAGGTAGTGAATATAAATTTAGAATCAAAGCTGAAAGTCCTTATGGAGTCAGCGAACCCAGCGAAGAATCAGAAGTCGTATTTATACCAGATAAAAAAAGAGGCATTTTAGAACCATCACCTAGAAGTAGAAGCCAACCTAGGGAAGTGGAAGAAATTACTTTAACCCCAGTGGCAAGGAGGAAGAATAAACAAAGATCTTCATCTTCTACTAGAGTGGAACATATGATGCAATCTATACAGGAAGATGAACCTCCTACACGTCCTGTACGTACAAAAGTTAAGAGTCCTTCGAAAACACCGGAAGCTTCTCCACTTCCGGTGAAAAAGGATTTGAATAATCTGAATAGTAAAAGGGAGCTGGAAACCAAACTAAATAAAGAGATGTTTGAACGATCTGATAGTTTATCTCGAGATTTAGCGTATGGTAGTCCGGGTATTAAAATGAAAAAAGAATTATCGCCTGTAACGAGTGGTTCTAGTAGAACTCCAAGTCCTACTGATCATGCAGTGTTTAAAATCCAAATACAACCTCCTGATGAAGGTAAATTGAACCGTTCTCCCAGTCCCAGTCGCAAGGAGTTGAGGAAACCGAAATTACCTAGAGATGACAGCGAGAACTTCACAGGTAGTTCCGAATTTATGTTGGTTTTATATCCTGATGAAAACCAAAAAGGTAAGAAGATAAAATAGATCGTTTTATCTGTGACAGGAAAAAAAATTTGACATTTTATCTCTGTTGATAGGTAACAAAATATAACTTTTCATTATAGATAAAGGAAGATATTTGATTTTAGAATATTTTATTGAACATAAGTTACTTTTCCTTTATAACAAAAGTACAATTATTAAATGTGCATTGCATGAATGACTATTCGGTACCTACAACAGACGAATTTTCTTGTGTTGGAATAATATTTTTCTCTGACATGGACACAACTGCTGTTGATGTACCTGGTCGCAAATCGGGTGTTATTTCAGAACTGCCACACGTTTTGAACACTTTATTAGCAATTTCTGTTCTGAGTGCCACCGATTCATCAACATACCCTTCAGCGACCGTTGATGACTTCCAACCGCCATGTCCCCCAGATTCAACTAAAAGTGTAGCAGGCGATCTTCGAAATGATTGACCTGTATATGAGTTAGCATTTTCAAGTTGAAGAGAATTAGCTAGAGGAAAGTCACCAAATATGGAATACCATTTTGTTTTTGGGATATAAAAAAAATCATATAAATTAAATCAGTTTAATGCTTTTACAAATCAGTCATACATTTATATGTAGTAGTTCACAGCCTTTAATCAAACATATTAGTTATCGAATTAAAATCTAACACAAAAAACAAAATCGCAAATGAGTAACCAAATATGTAATAGGTATCCATGTATGGAATATAAGCATAAATCAACATAACAATAACAAAAATGAACATTAATATCTTTGAGATCAATTAAATAAATATAATATATTGTGATAAATGAAAGAAGTTACATAATTACTTGCAAAAATCACAGATCCAAGTATCAAACTCTGGACCAGCACAATCATAATGTGCCCAGAGCCCACACATCAAGCATTTAATGTAATATTCCATAATTAGACACCGACGACTGTCCATATTTGGATTTTTATAATAGTTCAAACTCTTCTAAATATTTTTTAAAGTCACAATATTTTAATGACAAAAGATCACAAAATGGTGAAATAAACATAATACCGATATACTCAATAGTATAACACTAACGTAAACAAACCAGCTGGTAATACTCGTTTATTACTTACCTTTAAAATTTTCTGCACGACAACAAAACAAATCACGCCTGCCACACGTGAAGCATTCGCGCAACTGACTCGATGGTGTGTGTGCGATAGTTAGTAGACCGAATGAAACAGATGGTCGAGTGTTGCGTTTCATACTTATAGTCTTGGAGAAATGAAGACATTCCATATTAGGATACTATTCCATATTTGGTGACTTTCCTCTACTGTTTAAATACCTTATAAAACTTATTTTTACCCACAACCTGTTTGATACATTCTCCATTGCGATACGCATAAAACAGGCGGCGATCCTTTGTTGCTGCTGGATGTACATTCGGTAATATTTAATATATTCTTCAGTAACTACAAATCTCCTGTTTACATCATTCTTTGCTTGCTTCAGTTTCACAATTAATAACTTTCCCCAATCTTCAATATCATCTAATGTTACCTGGCAGATTTCACAAATTCGACAAGCTCCAGCAATCCCAAATAGGTACAACAACACTCTTGGCCATTAAATGAGCTTCATGGGGTGCATTATTTAAAAAATCACTAATTTGTGTACTCGTAAAAATCGCAGCTTTCTTGGGCGTGTAACCTTTCTCATTTTGTTTCAGAAATTGAATTAGTTTGAAATATTTTGAAATGTCTACATTATTATTGGATCGTAACATACTTTTAATCATTGAATAATTCGACCACACTGTTGATGGCTTTTGTTGTTGTGCCAGTTCCGAAAAATAAGCCAATAACACTGTCTCCGAGAAAGAACTGCATGTCTTTTTCATTTTCCATTCCTTAAATCTTGAATACGCGGTTTCGTACATTTTCCGCGATTTAGCTGGCAATAATTTTTGTGACGCTACTTGCGCTACTTCTATCAACTCCGGTGGAGTCAGAGAAAACTCGGAATCAGACATTTTTTAACTTTATATATATATAATCTTGAGCCCTTTTACCCTCAGGGTGTCCGGTTATCATTTTATTGTTGCTTCATGAACTTTTTCCATTCTTTTCTGTCTCTAGTCAGTGTCTTTGCTTCATTCCATTGCTTATTTCTTTCTTGTAGAATCTTTCCTATCATGTCGTTCCAGGTTTTTTCAGGTCTTCCTCTTCTTCTCTTGTTTTGTGTTTTCGCTTCATAAATTTGTTTCACAGGTCTATTGCTTGGCATTCTCTGTATGTGTCCCCACCATCCTAATTGTTTTTGTTCTATAAATGAAATAATGTCTTCTATGTCTAGTTCTTCTCTTATTCGTGTATTTCTTATTTTGTCTCTCCTTGTCACTCCTATAACTCTCCTCAGGTATTTCATTTCTGTTGCTTGTATTCTACTTTTGATTTTTTTTGTTAATTTCCAGGATTCACATCCATATGTTAATACTGGTCTATATATTGTTTTGAATATTTTTAGTTTTGTCTGTCTTGAAATTTCTCTTTTATTGATGAAGTTCTTATTCATTGTATAGTACAGTTTTATGGTTTTCTCGATTCTGTTGTTAATTTCTGCTTCTTGTCTTCCCTTCTCGTCTATCGTTACACCTAGATATTTGAAATCTTTTACTTGTTCTATTTTTATATCATCTATCGTTATATTTATTTCTTCGCCTCCTATGGTCATCACCTTGGTTTTATCTTTGTTTATTCTCATTTGTTTTCTCTTCAGTGTTTCATTCCATATTTTTATATTATATTGTAGTCGTTCTTCATTTTCAGCTATCAGTATTATGTCATCGGCAAATGCTCCCTCAGCTATCTCTACTCTCTGCATATTTTTGTATCCAATGCACATTTTTTTGCTATTTCTATCACATTCCTTAATGATGTCGTCCATGAAAATGTTAAAAAGCACTGGGCTCAATGATCCGCCTTGTCTCAAACCCTCTTTTGTTTTAAAACCTTCTGATTTCATGTTGTTCTTGATGACATAATTTCTATTATTTCTATATATGTTTTTAATCATATTTATGATTTTTCCATCGATATTTCTATTTTTCAGACTCTCCCATAACTCTGTTCTTGGTACCTTGTCGAAGGCTTTTTCTAGGTCTATGAATGCCAGATATATATTTTGGTTTTCTGATCTTCTCTTTTCTATTATTTGTTTTATGGTGAATATGTGGTCTTGTGTGCTTCTTCCGGGCCTGAACCCACTTTGTGGTTCTGAGAGTTGTGACTCTATTTTATTCCTGAGTTTGTTGTTAATTATTCTTTCTATTATTTTTGTTATGGTATTCAGTAACGTAATCCATCTATAGTTATTGCAATTTTTGTAGTCTTCTTTTTTGTGTATCGGTGTTATTAGAGCTGTTCCCCATTCTTCTAGTATAGTTTCTTTTTTCCATGCCTTATTGATTATTTCTAGTAAGCTCTTTCTTCCAGTTTCTCCTAAGTTTTTTATCATTTCTGATGTTATTTTGTCCTCTCCTGGTGCTTTCCCATTCTTCAATGTTCTAATTACTTCATCTAGCTCTTGCATTTCTATCAATGGTTCGCTTTCGTTTAACTGGTTCCTTTCTGTTGTTTCTATTGATTCCTCTTCATTTTCTTGACCTAGTAGTGTCTGGAAATATTCTTTCCATCTTTTCATTATATATGTTCCGTTTGTAATTATTTCACCGTTTGAATTCTTGATTTGTATGTCTTTTACGGGTTTATCTGATCTCATTGATTTTAGTGCTTTGTAAAATAGTTTTTGGTTACTTTTACTGTCTTCCTCTAGTTTATTACTGAGTTCGCAATTTTTAAGTCAAATCATAGAATTAAATTGACAGATATTTGATTACTTTGAAGTTTTGAAGCTTACTGGTTTAAAAATTCAAATTTCATATCGATAACATTCTGACTTTAATATATATTGTAATAATATGTTCCTTCACTATTAAATCGTCGTTTTTCCTGTCACAGACAAAAATAGTGTATTATACACGAGAAAAATATTAGATTCAAGTTCTCGGTAACCTCGAGGTAAAATCTAATACTTGTTACCCTTGTATAATAAATAACTATTGCTTCTCTAATTTAAATTTAATTTTTCAGGTCAAACAGGGTTTGATTTGGACGATGATTTAATGCCACCACCAATGTCACTATCAGCTCCCGAATTAGGAAGCGAATCTCCAATTTTTAATCCAATAAAATCATCTTGCAGCTCCACAGAACTTCTTCACGAGCGAGCCATGACTAGGTTATACGAAGCAGCTAAAGCCGAAGAAAAAGAGATAGAAAGAAGAAGAATGTCTGTGGAATTGAAAGGACTTAATATAGAAATTCCAAAAATACAAATCAACTCGAAAGATCAACAGGATAAAGTGGATTTAGAAAGGATGCGGAGATTATCAGGGGGAACTGCGCAACAGCTTTGGACAAGAAGGCATAGTTTGAAGAATCAAGAGTTTACTGTTGAAGATAAACGAAGCGCGATGAAGACAAGGCAAAGATCTGAGTCTGAAGAGCTAGAAGAGGAGATTCTAGAACAAGTGCGAACAAAAATGGCTAATAATAATCAATTAAATAGGGGTAAACGTAGAATAAATATAGCGGATGTTGAAAAGTGGGCAGATGATTATGCTTCCAGTACAGAAGAATCTTCAATGGAAGAAGACGATTATACTGGGAAGGAAATTAAAAATGAAGAAGAGGAAGAAGAAACGTATCATCCTAGAGAATTAAGATCCATGTCTTCCACCAAAGAAGAACCATTCGAAATATTAACAAAAAGAAAAGAACCTCCTAATCCTAATTTTGTACCGAAACCAATTTTGAAGAAGAAAGAACTAGAAGAGGAAAAGTATTTTAAAATTAAGCGACCACTATCACCAATCCCACCAAATATTTCAAAATTCACCGAAACTTCAGCAAATCTTCCTTTACTACACAAAACATTACCAGAAGAAATAATAAACTCTAGATCACGCTCTTCGTCCCTAACACCAAATGATGAATTACCTTTTTCAGAAAGACCGAAAAGTCCTAGAAAGCGAGCATTTAGTTTGCTACCACAAATCGAGCTTCTACAGAAATCAAAAGAAGAAGATAAACTAATTAAATCCAGAAAAAGATCGTTTTCTCTTATTCCCCCGGAGAAAACTCCAGCCGGAGTGCTTCCTGAGAGTATATACAACTTACAGCCGACAAAAACTTCTTTTTTAATGCAAACTATAGCAGCTGCAGCTACTATATCTGGTATAACAGCCGCCAGCATAGTTATTCCGGATAGGTTGATTGAAAAACAAAAAGACGCAGAAGAATCTAAGGTTGTGGTAGATCACTATAGCGACATCGTTAAGAATTATGGAAACAAAGGAAAATCTACTACTTCTTTGAGTAAAAGTAGGGAATCGTTGCAGAAAAGTAAAGATTCTTTACAGACTGTCGAAGAAATATTACCACTTAAAACTAGTAACTACCACGATAGTAGCTATATTTCTACAGGAATAAATAGTAAGAATAGTGCGTTTTCATCTACATCATCAGCGGAGAGTGGTTATATTAGTTCTAATACTTCAAAAGCTACTACTCCTATAATAGAATATTCTCTTTATATTAACAATGAACCAACATCAAGTCCGAAGGAACTATCTCTAGCTCAAGAAAGTAAATCATCTCCAATTATTGAGGAGAAAAAAGCACTAGGGGAGCAAGAGAAATATAAAGCAGGTAGAGAAGAGCTCAACAGACCCCTCTCTCCACCGATATATCAGCAATATTCGCCTAATGAAGAGGAGAACAGTAGATCTTTTT
>CAJUYH010006324.1:0-20450 GCA_910591685.1 Galerucella tenella | reverse complement strand
GGAATAAAGTTAGTCTCAGGTTACTCCGTGTTTATTAATAATGTTTAACCCCAAATCTTAATAGAACAAAAACACGTTCTGAAATAATGTATTTATCAAAAGACACACATATCTATATTATATTCACACATAATGACTTATTGTAAAAAAACGGTAATAGGAAGGCCTTGCGTTGCATATATGTAGCACACAACTTTTAGGTAAGCGATAACAAAATACAAAACAGTTTTCCTGAATCTAACCTAAGAGGGTCCAAAATATACTTATTAATGATTACACTAAAGATATTTAAGGTTAAAGTAATGTAGTTTTAATATTTTATCACACTTATCTACTCGAAATTGGTTTCCATTTTTCACTCTCTCATTAATCAGCTGTTTTTTGTTGCTTTTAAAACGCACATAAACAACAATATTCCAGCAACTGATGTTTATTATAGAATATATAAAATGATGTCTCTTAGTAACATAGGCAGCACCATCTATTCTCGAAATTAAAAAACCTAACCACAGTAATCTACTTCATGAATCACTGCAGCCGTTGCATATAAGTAACGCAGGGCTTTTAAGGGTTAAATAACAATGAAAATGCGCATGTGCGATAACATTCAGGCAGACTGAATTGACAGGATTGAGGATGGGTATCCGTTTTGCAGCACGCGTGCTGAAGTGCCACTTCGCTAGTAAAATGATTGAGGATGTAGCTTAAGGCCTTTACCGATATTGATATAATATAGTTAAAATAATACCCTTATTGGTTTGCGTCATCGATTGTGACGTATATCCGAGTTTTCGGCATGTCGTTTATTTTATTTGCTATTTTGACATATAGCTAACCTTAAATTTGATAAATAAGATCATCAGGATTGTATTTAGCCAAATTCGAAAAGGCTATGCAATTAATAATTACCAGCTTCTTCTTCGAACTGAAAATACTTGAGAACTTCCAAAATACTGATGTTTTTCCGTGTATTCATGCATATTTTTGTTTTATTCATATGAATAAAGCAATAAGATTAATATTCACTTCTCATAAATAATATTTGACCGTAAGCAACAAAGTACACACCTTACAAGAACTGTCAGTGTGACAGTAGAAAAAGCCGTAAGACACATTGCCGCTACGAAAGTTACGCCTTCATAGTATTTTAACCTCGCGATTGATAGGTTGCTATATTCAGATATTGTTATGTGCAGCAGTGTAGTCCATGACACGTGTAGGTTTCATTGTTTTATATGGAAGCCGATTTCTCTATCGAGTTAATGTTAAGTAGGAGAAGGCCCCAAGACTAATATTTATGGAATCATGGCGCTGCATATATTTATAGGTTATGTATTAATTGTGCTCGAAACGCTCGTATTTCAAGCGCAGCGCGTTGTTTATATTAACTTATGGGTGAATAATAGGTAACAATATATTATTTTCCAATTTATTTTTGCATTAAAATTAACTTACAACACATACAAATCACAAAAAACATAAATTTGGAGTATAAATAATTAGAAATTAATAGTTATTTCTGTACCAAGGATGAAAAACAATACATTATATATATTCTATATTGTCCCTCTATTGTTCTCTATCTTTCTATCTTTCACTCACAATACAGAACATAATTATTTTCCTAATCTGTATATTTCTCGTATCAAACATGTACATAAAATGTGTTAACTGATTATTAAAAATATTCTTTTAAATTAAAATTATAATATGTGATAATAATACTGATACATTTTCATTTTGTTTTTGCTATTCGTTTTTTCAATTCTTCTAATTGGTTACATATTTCTTTCGGCATATCTTCGCCAACTTGATCATCGAAATATTTTTCGATATCTTCAATTTCCTGTACCCAAAATTCTCGCGGTAGACTGAAAAGCTCGTCTAAATTAACATTTTCTTCTATGCCTAAAACAAAAAAAATATTTGTATACCTACAATAGAGAACTTTCCAATAATATCATTCATCCTAATCCCCTATGCTGTCTTCAAATCAATAAATATTAACTTGTAAAACTTAAAATCATTTTAAACGACCTCTATAGCTCTCCAAACCGAGTGACGTAGAAGAGTAGTAGATAGCCCAGCTGTTTACCATATTTTAAAAAATACCTTTTAAATTCAAACAGTTCTTCTTTGGAACAAGTCCGATTGGTGTATCTTCAGCAATATTCTCTCCATCCAGTCTTCTCAAAATCCAATCTAATACTCTGGAATTTTCACCAAAACCAGGCCATAAGAATTTTCCATTGGCATCTTTCCTAAACCAATTCACGTGAAATACTTTAGGTAGATTAGATGATTTGTTTTCCATTGACAACCAATGATCCAAATAATCTCCGAAATTATATCCGAAGAAAGGCCTCATTGCAAAAGGATCGTGCATTATTACTTTGCTCTTATGTTCTGCTGCTGCAGTAGCTTCAGATCTCATAGCAGCTCCAATAAAGACACCGTGTTTCCAATCTCTTGCTTCATACACTAATGGAACGCCTGCAGGTCTCCTTCCTCCAAACAAGATGGCTGAAATTGGAACTCCTTCTGGGTTTTCCCATGCTGGATCAATTATAGGACACTGCTCAGCAGGAGTGCAGAATCTACGATAAATATTCGTGTTTTAGTAAATTAGGTTGTATAAATTTCGTTTTTCTATATTTACCTTGAATTTGGATGAGCTGCAGGTACTTTTTGTTCCTTCGACCAAGGGTTTCCTCTCCAATCGGTTATAGCAACGTTATTTGCAATTTCCTTTTCCATACCTTCCCAATATATTCCACCGTCACTTGTTGATGCCACATTTGTGAATATGGTATTTTTGAAAATTGTATCCATCGCAATTGGATTACTACTACGTGACGTACCTGAAATTTAAAATAAATATAATATAACAAGGAATTATTAAATTAAATAAATTAGCTCACCTGGAGCAACTCCAAAGAAACCGTTCTCTGGATTAATGGCTCTAAGCTGTCCATTCTTGTCGAATCTCATCCAGGCTATGTCGTCGCCTACGCACTCGACTTTGTAACCAGGTAAGGAAGGTGTCATCATGGCTAAGTTTGTTTTGCCGCACGCCGAAGGAAAAGCAGCTGCTATGTAACGCTTTTTGCCTTTGGGATTGGTGATGCCCAGAATCTGAAGAAATTACATTGTTACTATGCAAATATAAGAAGATATCTAAGATTTCATGCATTAGGTAAAACTAAATACTTTCAACCGGCAACATTGTACTTAACAGTGGCTGCTCGTGATGAAAATTTTAAGGTTAAGGTTATGCTTTACTCACCAACATATGTTCAGCCAACCATCCTTCTCTTTTCGCAATTGTAGAACCAATTCTTAAAGCAAAACACTTTTTCCCCAAAAGCGAATTGCCTCCGTAGCCACTTCCATAGGATACGATTTCGTTATTTTGAGGTTTGTGTAAAATAATAGTTCTTTGAGGATCACATGGCCAGCTGGGATTCTCTATTATTCCGTTACTGGGAGCTCCAACGGAATGTAAACATTTTACGAAGGTTTGTCCGTCTCTAACTTGTTCCAACACCTTAGATCCCATCCTGGTCATTATTCGCATTGAAGCTACTACGTAGGGAGAATCCGTCAATTCAATTCCTAAAATAAACAATTTTATTTCGTAAAAGATCTAGACTGATTGAAATAAGATGAATTACCTATTTTTGATAAGGGAGATCCAATGGGTCCCATGGAAAATGGAACTATGTACATAGTTCTTCCAGTCATACAAGAACTAAATCTTTCTTTTACTGCTAGATCCATATCGTTTGGTGACATCCAATTGCCTAGGCTTCCGACTACGCCGTTTTTAGGTGTTGGGATAGTTTCTGATTTTTTTTCAGTACAAATGAAAGTCTTGGATTCCACTCTTGCCGTATCAGCTGGATTCGTTTTTGCCAACCAACTGAAATAATAAAATATATTTTTCAACCCCTTATCTTTAAAGTAGACTCCGTTCCACAAAATAAGATGCCGCGTGAAGTTTGCGAACTGTTTTGCGCATAAGTCAAAATCGGTCTTTTTTATCTATGTCGCCATGGTCAACGAATCCATGATAGCATATGGTTTGGTAGTATTGTGGATAAAGACTCGGAAGAGTACCTCCAATTAATCCAGAAATTGCAAAGGATGTATGACTTAAGGTCTGGCATAAGCAAAGATCGTAGTGGGGAGCTCTTTTTTTTCAAAAGGAGCCGTCCCTTCGCCGGCACCACCTCAGCCTCCTGGGCTTGTTGTGGATACTCCTAGTGTTCTGACTACAACCTATTCAGCCAATCCGTTCCCTATATCAGCTCTTACAGGTTCTTTGCTGGTTGGTTGTAGATGTCTTCTGGAGTCATTTGGATTCTGCCATACAGTTTCTGCCTTCTGTGGTCCAGCGACTCACAGTTGCATAGTATATGCAGAGCTGTTTCGGTATCCTTTTTGCATCTTCTGCATGTAAGGTCTCCGTTATACAGCCCTATTTTGTTTAGGTGCTCCTTTGTGGGAAAGTGTCCCGTAAGTAGCCCCGTTATGGTGCGTAGTTTGCTCCTGCTCATTGAGAGCAGTTCTTTCGCTACTTATTCTGATGGTTATTTTATGAATTCCTTCCCATGCATTTGCCTGGGCGTATTCTTCCAGTGTTTATTGTGTTGTTCTTTCACCCAACCTTTTAACCATGACCTCGTTAAGTATCTGGGGATTCCCACAGAAGGTTTGGGTCCGTTCATCAGAGTTGACGATCCTGCCAGCTATTCCTTCGTGACCTATGACTCACTCCAGTGCTGCACTGTTCCGAGTCGCCAGTCTTCTAAGTTCTTCACCGCATTCCCTTACTAGCCGAGATGTCACCCTATAGCTCTGAAGTGCTTTAAGGGCAACTTGACTGTGTGGGGAGCTCTTAGAAGCATATTAATTTCAAACTTCTCTCTTAATGGCTTGTTTGTTGGGAATTTGAATTATGATATTGTTTTTTCAACCTTATCTAGAAAGTAGGATCGCTTAGGTATATTTTACCTGAACAAAAATGGGAGTTTTTGCTACATTTACCCACTTTCACTTAGATTGTAAACATTAAAATGCATAAGTAAGTACATCCTTACGTTGAAGAGCTATTGATTCGAAATTTTCATAATGCTGACATATAATGTTAAGGTAAAATACGAAAAGTGTTTAATATAATCCTCGAGACGATGAACATGACGTAGGATATGACGCATCTGATCCATTCTTCTTTTAATCGACATATAAACTATCAAAATAGATACATATATGAAGTGATTTTAGGCGAACAACATTGCTCAAACCTCGGTTAATATTTTTTCGACCTTGACTAAATAGCTTTGATCGCAAAAGAAATTGGTGCAGATTCGGCAATTGATTTCAAATACATTTTTATTTATATTATTTCCGAATAAATTACTTACCAATTATCATACTTCGGTAAAGGCTGAATTGTTCCTTGATTGAGCATTATATTAATCAACTTTTGATTTTCGGAATCGGATCCATCGCAAACGTGAAGTTTGTCTGGTTTGCAAAGTTTGACATTCTCTTCGACGTATAATTTTACCTGAAACAATGTGTAGGAAAGTTAAAAACAAACTTATTACAATATCAAAATGAAGTCCGTGCTCCAACCTTACTTCCTATTTGAAATATCAATTGATTAAAATAGAATTCCTTTCATTTTACGTAATACAGATGATAATAACTTTTAAAACCAATAAGACAACAGTTAATAGTTCAAAAAGTTCAGTTTAGTTTTAGTACTGATAAATTCCGCACATGTAAAGAAGATAACGTACCCCCCCACCTACTGTACCGAATCTCAGACTACGCCACTGAGAAGTAGACATAATATTAAAGTTAAAGTGAATATTTTTAGACAATCCTGTGAGTAGTTTGGGGGAAAAGAATATTACTGACAACCCAGATGAGGCAAGTAAAATAAATAATAGTTTTGAGAAAAATACCAACATTAACAAAGTCAAAAGTTCGCCTTCAACAGTTGGAGATGACACTACCAGCTTGTTATTACTGGAAATGATTGACATTGATAATTTTAATGGGATGTGCTTATAAATTTTCCTTATTACTACCATATTATTATGATGACATTAAAAAATATACCTAAGAGAATATAAAGATGCATTTTAAAACAATTATTAATAGCCAATATAAGAAATATCGACAAAAAATGAAAGGTAGACTAATTAATCCCATCTGTCGTAACCATTTGAACCAATTCTTAACTAAACTAAAGCATTGAGGAGTGATCCATCCTGCTCTATCAAACGTAGATTATCTATCCTCATTGTTCTTCATATTGTGCTTCAGCCTCCATGAAAAACAGGAAGCTAGCCATGTAGCTCTGACTATTCCACAAAACGTCGGGATACACATCTGTTAAAAATTTGTGCACCAGACAAGGATTATATCTGTAAATTTCGCTTTATGTTTGTATCAAACATTGCCAGGGCAATCCTTTACGTTGTCCATCGTTTCCCTTTATTTTAGAATTACTTTTCGTCATTAAAATCCTCAGTTGACGACAGCAACTTGGTATACAAAGAAGCTATTGAGAGTATCTTCGATATTTTAGACCATTCTTCCTCAATTCCAACTCTTATAAGATCTGTATTGACGAGTCAGTTTCTTCAGTGCCATTTTTTACTCTTCTCGCCAATCTCTGCGACCACTGTTCACGTGGTCTTCCAAGATTCAGACATGATCTCACTCCGCTGTTGCTCTATAAATGGTTCTGCTTGTTTTCATTCAAAAATATTCGACAGATTTCAGCTTTGGATACTAGCCCACAAGCAACTTAAAACTCAACTGACAGCAAAGCAAGCAAACTATGTTTCCAAATGTAACTTGATATTTTTAATAAGTAACTTTAATTTTAGTAGTCTATTACGAATGTTTTTGTTTACGTCTAATACATTATTAAAAAAATAAATTTACTCACTTTTTCAGGTAAATCCTGAAGATCCCCGTGCGCGACACTAATCGCTCTAATTTGTTTTCTGAAAACAGACACCTCCGGTGTTCCGAATCCCTTTTTCGTCAATCCTCCAAGCTCTTTGGAAAATCTGTAAAATGTTAAATTTCCCCTCGTTAATACCGGTAATAACGGCATCATCTCGTCTCAACAATGTTTTCACTATGATTCAAAATGCGACACAAAGACCTCTTATATTGGATAAACAATGATAATTACAACATAGTATAGTGTGTGCTATCGAATTAAACAAATTTGTAAACACCACATTACGGAAAATATTGTATTATCAGTTTTTAATTTTGTAATAACTATCGAAAGAAATTAGATAATACGTCATTTCTAAACAATTCACTTGGAGTTTAAGAAAATCATGTGAATGTACCGGTTGAATGTATACCTACGTAAAAATTAGATAGCAATGATTATAAATAATATGTATAAATAATTATTAATCTCTACATTAAATAGAAAAAAAATCCTACAGCAAAATGGAAAAGTTTAATTATATTAGTGTAGAGTGGTTTAAAAATTGATAATAATATCTATTGTAATAAAATATACAGTAAGAAGAAATAGTATTATATTATAAGGATTAAGAGTGCATATTTTTTTACGAGCAATATTTGCAGATGCGAGGCGGAGCGCAGAGCAGCCGAGCGAATGCAAAATTTCGAGTAAAAATAGGCACTTTTAGTCCGTATGATATATACTATTTTTTCTCCAACCAAGTCAAAATTAAAATAAATTTAGTTTTATTCAAAAATCGTTAATAATTTGGTAATAAATTTGAACACAAAACTATGAGGAGAGTGTTCTTATGGTGTATTTCTTAAATTTAACGAAGACCTTCAAGCCATCCACTCTTTGGTCACAGTATTCAATGTTGCGATCCACATTGGATATCAAAAATGGTGTGGATATTAGTAAATATTCAAAATTACGAGCATTGTTAAAAAGGCAAAGTGATGGATATATACCTAAAAGGCTAGGGTTTTTACAAAGGAGGAAGTGGATCGGTTCCTGGATATGGCACCTGATAATGTATATTTGATGATAAAGGTTGTTCTAGTATTAGGAATTGGAGGTGCTATGCGTTGTGACGAACTAGTTCATTTGAAAATTGATGACATTGAAGATATGGACTCGGTCCTGGTCGTAAAAATTTTGCAGACAAAAAACAAGAAACCTCGTTTGTTTACCATTATAGACGATAATTATTTGCGTTTATTTCGAAAATATGTTGCACTACGGCCATCAAATATACAGGAACGACGTTTATTTTTGAAGTATGTTAATGGGAAGTATCAAAGAATGGTTGTTGGTATTCACAAAATTAGTGCCGTGCCACAAGAAATTGCAAAATTTTTGAAGTTAGAAAATTGGAAGGAGTATTATAATGGACATTCGCTACATCTGCTACACTTCTTATTGATGGTGGCGGTGACCTCACTTGTCTTAAAAGACATGGAGGTTGGAAATCGAGTACGGTAGCAGAAGGATATATTGAAGAATCACGTATCAACAAAGAGAATATCAACAAAGAGAATACTGCAACTTGACAAAGAAGGTACAAGTACCTGTTCAGATATTTCCTCGAATGTTTCATCAACAGTTACGGAGAATATTTTGAGTTGTTCTAACATTAATGAAAATCTTTCGAATTGTTCGAAAATTGTTAGTGATAATTTCAGTGGTGCTTTGAATTTTGGCAATAATTGTTCCAATTGTACATTCAATATCACTATAAATAACAAATAAATACCTATATATAGTTGCCCAATTAGTTTGTTTTACTAAGTTTGTAAGAGACAATGTTTTTTTCTTCAAATTTCACTTAGAGAGCTCAAATGCAATTAAGTCCTAGGATTAAAAGTAGCGATTTTAATCCTAGGATTAAAAGTGTTGCTAAGCAACGAGCAAATTTTTGTACGGTAAGGGAATTGATGGCTTTTGCACCTGAAAATATTACAAAAATGTCAACATTTTTTGATGGTTGGAGAAAAAATATGATTGTATACGGAGTGTTGATATGTAGATGAGATAAAGTACATGATGGGTCTCTAAAGTTTATAAATAAAAACTTGTGAAGAAATTTAAATGTTTAGATCGGAGCAGCGGCTCTCAACCTGTGGTACGTATTATTCGGGAAAGCAGACCTAAAATTAACACGACATAAATTGCTTTGAATCTAGGTTTGCAAGGCAAAGATACAACTCCCTTTATTACTGTTGATAAAGTCCAGTTTTTAATGTCACAACGTTAGATTTATGTGTGGAAAAATTAAATCCAGGTCAAAAGATATCAAACTAGATTAACGAACACTGAATCGAAATAAACAGAGTCGAAAGTTCAGGAATTTCTAAGCAGGATATGTAAGAGATCAAGAGCAGGTTAAAAAAACTGTACAAAGTTCTGTTGATTTACTGAGTGTTACTGAATAAAAATTAATTTATCAAAAATATTGTAAATTCCTTTAAAAGTAAGTATAGGTAATCTGAAGCATAAAAATATTTGGTTTGCTTTTAAGCATATACACGAGAGGAACTGATTGTAAGTGATAAGATTTTTTCACAGAATTGAACGTCAAAACTCAAACGGAATGTATATTATTCGTATAAAACAGAAAATTACTAATATAAATAATAAATCACGAAGTCCTGATAACAATTTAATTAATAAAAGTATAGCGTTCTGATTAATAATAGAAAATTAATTCTGAAACAAACATTTTCTTTGTAAATATTTGTTACTAATAATTGGAAAAAATATAAAATTATTTATCATCATCATGAAGCCGTTCAAGCCTTGCAGATTATGGTTAACACCAAAGCATTTTAATAATTATTTGAGGTGTATCAATTAGTGATGAGCAAAATTGGTCTTGGTCTTGCGAAAAAGCAAGTCCAAGACCGAGGCCAAATCCATTCTTCGACTCGCAAGACCAAGACCAAGACCGACTATGCAAGACCAAGACTAAATACGCAAGACAACCAAAAATTCTTTTTCACAGTAACTATATGAGATAAAATATTTGTAATAGCGTCAACTTTTTGTCGATTTCATCTACATCGGTCCCAGCCGAAAGGCTATTCTCCAAAGCATCACTTGTGATTCGGAAACATCGCAATCGGTTAAACAACGAGTCAGCTCGATGGTTGCTATGTATTAATTCATGGGCATCCATAAGAAATCAATAAAAATAACCTAATAATGAGCTAATAGAATATTTATATTTTCAAAGTGCAATAAAATAAGGTATTTTACAAAATAATGATTGATTTTAAACGATCTATTCACAATCCATCTTTGAATAACAATAAGAAATAATGTCTTAATGAACTTTTTTTAATTCAAAGACCAAGACTAAAACCAAGACCAAACAAAATACAGCAAGACCAAGACCAAGACCGAGACTGTTCGAGTCTTGGTCTTGGTCTTGCTTTGCTCATCACTAGTATCAATTTTCTTAGTAATTTTTGTCTATTGAAACATCTGTACCTACTTAATCCATCCTATTAAATTTTTTCCTTCAAGCACCTCCATCTTGTGTGTTATTTAGTTTCTCTCTGTTACTTTTAAATATTATTCCTCCTTTGCCTTTGTATTTAGTTGTTTCCATTGCGTAAGAAATGACTGGTCTTAACAGAGGTTTATAAATAGTGTTGAATATTTTTTAAAATGAAACAATACCACTTTCTACTTAAGTGGCAAACATTTTAAAACTTTTAATGCCTAACTAAAAACCTCTCGTTGGTCGAGATTCACCCTATCTATATAAACACGGTTCAATTTTTCGATAATTAAACAAACTACAAGAGTAGTATACAGTTTATTTGAAGCCAGCATGTCAAAAGCTAAAACTTCCAGTAGCAGTGCCGTGCTTGTTTGTTTTTAAATAAATTTTGTTATTAAATTTTTGCAATTCCACATATAATTGAACTTTTATTTTGACTCCCAAAATTAGACCATTCCACCTGTCTTTGACAGATCGGTCATAATGTGCTAGGTCCCCCTATCAGTTGGAGTTGAAGATTGTGTGTTTTGACATGTGGTGTGAGTCAGTTGTTTGTCAGAGAGACTTTGTAGAACAATGTACCTAAATGTAATACATATTTTATTTAAATAATAAATAGTATTGTTTAGCAGCACAAGGGCCACGATTTTTGAATATTTTCACCATCTGTCACTTGATGAATTTGATGTTTCACGTGAATTTTTTATTTAAACGTCAGTGTATGTCAAAGTTTTTTGTTATATCTTCCCAATTTTTGGTTGATTCGGTAGGTGAATAACAGAGTTGTGTGTCACACAAGCAGGAAACGCTTTAGCAGCTCTTAACTATCTGAGAGTTTTGGGCTGATAGAGCTTATTTTCTGCTCTTGTGACACAATATACTATAAACCTCACACAAAATTTGACAAAAAAATCATTCAAGCCGGTTTCATATATACATAATTCATATACCTATTATTATTATACATAAAAATTGACTTACCCATTAGTTGTAGCTTTTGAATATAAAGCAGGCATTATCAATTAAAAAAAAATACAATTATAACTTGAAAATCAATTAAGTATAAGACTTATGGTACATAGAATAGTACCCAAAAATATACTTAAGATATATTTTACCAGACTTAGACACGAAACAGTCTCGCCTGTGGTATTTTGCAATAATTTTTCTAAACTTAGCCAGAATTATTACGACACTTTATTCAAAATGAAAATTAAATAATTTAGGTAAGTGTGCGTTATTCAAAAGTTCAAAATACGATTGATATTGCAACAATGCGCCCACAATCTTTATTTATACGGGAAAATGTTCTTGCTATTTTGGAGGGGACGTTTATTTTACCGCCCAGTGTCGTAGAGCAAAGGTGGAGAGAGATGTAACATATAATTTTTTATCTTATTTATTTATAATTGCTGAGATAGCAAGAATTGGACTGTACACTTGTTTTTAGGAAATATTTATCTTATGATTAACTACACTGTCAATATTTGATAAAAATCGGATATACAGTAATACCTACCTAATTAGTTTTGTTCGATTAATTCTTGTTTTTTTCCCATCTTTGCAATACGCAGTAAAATAAAAGACGTATTCCCGCGCATTAGTAGGCAACCTATTTACTTCAGAAACCTTGGATACCATTCGAATTCTCATAGAAATATCTCTACACCACTGGCATTTGTAATTCATAAATATTTCTTTGTTCTCTAATAGAGAGCACGTTTTCTCTTGTAACATATATGAGGAAGTTTTTTTTGTTTATTTTAGATAGTTTTATTTATGATTATGCAAAAATTGTACGACCTTGAAACACATACAATATTGATCTTTTTAAAAATGTCTTAAGTAATATTAAAACCCATCAAAGATTTATGTCTCCTTGATCTTAGAACATTTCACAAAATTTTTCTAGTCTCAATAACAGCTCAGTTTCATTTTTAAGCGATTTATATTTTTTCGGTCCTACCTGAGAATCTGATAATTTATGGAAAAGGCAGATCTCCTAAAATTGAAACATCCTAATGTTATTTTTGTAACATATACAGGGTGGTTAGTACTAGATTTAGCTAACGCCTCGGCAGATAACCATATTATCCTGAGGTGGGTTAAGGGCACGACAGGAGTAAATAAGGTAATCATTGCCGATTCTTCAGCCAGGGAAGCGGCTGAACTAAAAATTTTAGGATCCAGTGACAAGTGACACCAACGGCCTGGCGACTTCGACAATAGAGTACACGCATATTTCGTATTTTGCTTAGATATTAATTTATAATAGTAAAGTTGATATCAAAAATAACTAATAATAGGAAATGAACCAGTTCCCATTGGAAATTACTTGAAAATTCAAATTTCATTGCTGTTTCCGATCACCACCCGAGTATTTCCGAACGCTACCGATGATACGTGTGATGTCATACCATGTGATTACTTTTGTCAATATGGCCGGTATTGTATTAGGTTCTGTGTAGTTTTGTGTTTATATTGTATTTTAATTAACTATTAATTGCTTCATCGACGTAAAAATATCATTTATATGTTTGTTTGAGACCATTACGTGTTTATGTGTGCTTTTTTTATTTCTAAAGGTCAACGTGAAGTGGAAAGTGGACATTCGATATTTCCGAGGATATTTTAAACTTTTAGAAGAAAATATTTTATTCACTAGTTCAGTGTTCAGTGACGATTCTTTGATATTTTGTGAGTAAAGATATGGCTAGCGAAGGTTTTGTAAAAGCACAAACTGATAACTTGCCCAAAGTACTCATTTATGCTGCTCGAATTGATGAACGTCAACAAATTTAATGACGTCACTCCATGGGGCAGCCATCTTTATGACGTAAAGCACGTTTTATGATTTTTGAAGTCGTTTTAGAAGTAAAGTTTATATTTTTTGGAAAAAATAGACATGCAAGGTATTAGGAGACCTTATAAAGCGTCAATTCCCACCAATAGCAAAATTTATGCTTGTACCCCATTGCGGAACTAGCCAAACGGTACACCCGTGCTTAATCCCTCAAGAGATGGGATGGAATCAAAGGATGCAGTCTTGTCAGGATCACCCTGGGCGATCCTGGGAAGCTGGCGTCGAAGAAATATTTGGCGATGACCAGGAAAAACCTACGTTTAACAGTAGGATTTCTGACTGGCCACTGTCAACTAAGGAAACACCTCCATACTATGGGGCTAGTGGACACACCTCTATGCAGGATCTGTCCAGGAAAAGATGAAACTGTCAGGCATGTCTTATGCGAGTGTCCGGAGTTATCGTCAATAAGAGAGTATGTATGTTCGGTGAGTCTTGGCCTACACCTGCCGATATAAAGGAGATGTCTCCCAGTGAACTGTCCACCTTCCTGAGAAGGACAGGATGGACAATGACCTAGGAGGACAACTTCTCGGGAGGATGTACAATTGGTCACATGTGGCCTAAGTGCTGTGAGCCTACACATCCTCCCTACTTTACAGATACGGATACAGAAGGTGGTTGGAAAGTCTGAAGTAATTCTCGATAACTATGGGTACGTCATTTGAATGTGAATACCAAAAATAAAAATGCCCAAAACGTGTATATATTTTTGGAATATAATTAATACACTTGTTTAACAAATTCTTCGTAGTTTTTAATCATGTTTGGTAATGCTTGCGTTTAATTTTAATTAAGAAATATTTTGATTTTGATGCAAAATAACACCCTCCTTAGTAACTGGTATTTTTATCTCTTACAATAAAATAATATCTATTGTTTATACAACTACATAATTTATGAAATATTGAAAGTTTACGTAAAAGACGTTGCGAAAAAACTTATAAATACTGACAAACATCATGGTAACCATAGCAAAATTGAGAAATAATTTCGTTACGTTTTTTGTTTGCCAAAATGTTTTCAAATAAAATATTCTCCGATACGATTAATGTAAATAATAAGTAGATATAAATAAAATCGTCTAAAAATACCAATTTTCACGCAATACAACCCCTTTGTAATGTATCCACTACTTAGTACCCTTAGTACCGTGAATGAAGAGTACCTATTTTGTCGGGCGGCCTCAAATTGGACGCTAACTACCTCTAGCTCAGAAGAGACACCCCTAAATTGGACGCTGCCGGAAGGATTATGTTCTTTAAGGATTAAGCTTATATTTTATCAACCGGGTTTGGGCCTGGGTTTTCTTGTCTTTTTTTTAGTTTTCTATTTCTCATTTTCTGATATTTTTATACATAGTTACACTTTGATCAACCGGGATTGGGCCTGGGTTTTCTTGATTTTTTAAGGTTTTCTAAATCTTATTTTCTGATATTTTTATACATAGTTACACTTTGATCAATCGGGTTTGGGCCTGGGTTTTCTTGTTTTTTTATTTAGTTTTCTATTTCTCATTTTCTGATATTTTTATACATAGTTACACTTTGATAAACCGGGTTTGGGCCTGGGTTATCTTGTTTTTTTTTAGTTTTCTATTTCCTATTTTCTGATATTTTTATACAAAATAATACAGGTAGAAGGATTAGTATAGAGGTACCGAGCGTCGAATTTAAGGGTCTACAAGCAGGTACATAAAGTGAGAAAAAGATTAAGTGAAATTTTAGCGTCGAATTTATGCACGCCCATTTTGTCAATGTAGTTTTTACAATATATCTATATACTATTCCCATCCTCCTTTGCTAACTATTGTACCAAGCAGTACAATAAATTATTGGTTGGTTTTATACATCAATTATAATGGTTGTTCTTTTGCATTGTATATTCTCACTACACTTCTTTTCCAATGTAAAATTACATGCGATTCCTTGTTCAACAGATATATGCGTGTACTGCGACCTTACTGTTCTATGACGTCACCGCACTTGTTAATTTTTAACTGGCGTTCTCGCACGCGCTCAAATATTATGAACTTCTTCAAATTCAGGAAATCCCCAGGTGGATCTGTATCTGTAGAGTAGGGGGGGGTTAGTGTGGGCTCACAGCAGTTAGGCCACATGTGACCAATTGTACATCCTCCCGAGGAGTTGTCCTCCTAGGTCATCGTCCATCCTGTCCTTCCCAGGAAGGTGGACAGGTCAGTAGGAGACATCTCCCTCATATCGGCAAAGTGTAGGCCAAGACTCACCGAACACACACTCTCTTATTGACAATAACTCCGGACACTCGCATAAGACATGCCTGACAGTTTCATCTTCCTGTTCACACATCCTGCATATAGAGGTGTGTCCACTAGCCCCATAGTATGGCGGTGTTATCCTTAGTTGACAGTGGCCAGTCAGAAATCCTACTGTTAAACGTAGGTTTTTCCTGGTCATCGCCAAATATTTCTTCGGCGTTAGCTTCCCAGTGTCCCCAGGTGGTACTATTAGCTATGTTTAGATTATAATTTCAGTAAAATAAAAAAATGGGCAAAACGTCCCCATGGGCGACAGACATTAGTGTCCACATAGAGAAATAATTTCTCCATGAGATTGCGACATAATGCCTTATTTATTTGTAATAATAACAAACCAGTTATTGTACCAGCATTACAAACCGCCCTGTATAGTCCATGAAAACTAAAATTTCTATGTAATTGACGCCCCAGTTTCCGAAGGTGTGTCAATAAAAACATTTCAGTTTCGTATTTAATTCTTTGATATATGATTAAGATTAGTTCATCATTAAATGCTCCACAATATTAAGTCTTGCTAGTTTTATTATATTCACATGATAATACGCTAGTGCAAAGTCTGTAAAAGTTACAAAATAACAACCTAATTCCGAGTAGAATCAGAGTTCAATTTGATCGAGTTAAACTTTGGAATATTGAGAAATTGTTTTTAATGTAAACACTTCATTTCATCATTGTAAAATTCGAGGTCATCGATACGGGCTCGACTTCGTTCTCGAATCTCATTGGTCCATAATATGGGTGCGTTGAATGTTACTTATTGAACAGCTGATGCAATTTTCTATGGTATGTTACAGCAGCTAATGTCAAATACAGAAACGGATTCCAAATAACTTTTGAAATTTTAAGTAAACTCTCCATATAACTGAAGTTAAAAACATTTGTTTATTTCACAATTATGTATTGTAACATGATTTTATTTTGAATAATAAACTTTGTCATTATGATATTCATGAAATCAAATCTATCAATAATAAATAAACATCCACTGTCTTTCCACTCTCTCTTCAATTACAAGATATTTTATCAGATGTCATGAGGTCTACCTTTTCAGATCTATGGTACTCTTTCTTTTTATTACTATCCCTGCCCGATTCTCTAAATGAAGTTCTCAGAATGTATCTTTCATATAGTTATTTGCCAGTGGCTTCTTGTTACTAGTGCTAAAATTCGCGCATTTGCCAGACTATTACACTGGCATATATAATGTGTTGTATTATGTTTCGTTCTTTTCTATCCTGGTGAATTTGTCCACCATTCCCATGGGTTTGTGGAGTACCAAATCTGCCTGTGGCTCTTTTTATTGTCTTCCTACAACACTTCAAGAGTTTTGGTCCAACAAATGGCCGTTTCATCTGCTTTTTAGATGTCCTTAGGGCCCTAGATCAGAAGCTACCATAACCTTTTTAAGGACTCCCATTACTCCAAACTATTGTTGGAATAAACATTGTAGGTTTTGACTTTATCTTGTATATGTATGCTTTGTTGCTTACCTGTAAGTACTTGTAAACAAAGAATTTAAATGAATACACATTTTTCAATAACATATTATAATTTGTGTGTACTTAGTCTCTAAAATTTAGATATCTCTCTATACACATGTCATTCAACAAAATGCACTAGCACTAAAGCAAATCAATTATACACCTATAAAGTACATTTTTTTATGTGAGCAAATCTTCATCCAACATTATTTTTCCTAAATTTCCTACTCTAAATGCTTTCAACATAATCAGTGCAGCTGAATCCAAATCTGGTCTAATAATATAATTGTTTGCATGATCCCTAAGTCTTATTTTCTTTTTCTTGGTCTTGGCAATATGAGTTAAGACTTCTAAAATATTATCATTTGCATCATTTAGTCCAAAATATGTCACATACTCGAAATGTTTATTTTTATTTAACCAATAAAGGAGATAATCTGACAATATTCTTTCACCTACAAAATGATCTTCCATAGTAGCACATAAAGTTAACTTTAAACCAGTTTCTATATTGGAAACTGTAGGTGACAAAATACCTGGTGTGTCTAACATATAAAACAAAGGATTTTCATTCAATTTAATCTTATGGAGAACACTTCTTGTTACTCCTGGAGTAGCACCAACACTTGTAGCTTTGCCTTTGCCTAAATATTTCGTTCTCAATGCATTTATTACTGAAGATTTTCCTACATTAGGAATTCCAATAATCATAATGTTGTAATCCTCTTCGTTACTTCTGTTAAATCTGTCTGATTGATTTATCAACTTTCTTGCTAAAGGAAATATTTGCTTAAGTCCAGGACAATCTTGATTTCGACTATGAGTAAATATTATATGCTGATATTCGTTTTTTAATCGATCTTCTATAACATGTTGAACATGAGGGTCTATTAAATCTACTTTATTAAGAACAAGAATATGAGGTTTGATTCCACTAACTGTATGTTTGAAATCAGCGTTTCTACCAGATATTGGAATCCGAGCATCATGTACTTCTATTAAGCAATCTACAGATCTTATTTTATTTTGCATTTGTTTCAAACCCTTATCCATATGACCTGGAAACCATCTTACTAATTCTTTGTCAATGGTTTTGAAAACGCTACGGAAAGTATTAACAGCTACTTTATTTGTCATTATATACAGTTATATACAATATTTCACATGAAAAATAAAATTTTAAAATAAAACATAACCGCACTTTTCTGATCTGCAATTTACAGGTTTACACACTTCTTCTTTTTCTTGAAAATTCAAGCTGGTTCTTTTCTAATCAAAAACACTACAAAAGTACAAAATACGTGTCACACATCAATTAAACTCATCTTTTTTAGACCTGGGTTCATGCATATCACCCGTGGTAGCATTTCTGGTTTGTGTAAGCCTGGCTGCTGCTATCCCCAAGCGAGAAAAGTTATACATCCTATGTTGTGTTGTCGAAACCCTACTAACTCTCTCGCCCGAGAAGAAGTTTTGTCTAGAAAATTGATTAATAGTTTAGTCTACATAAGTTCTAGTTCGAGTGACACCATTTGAAGTTGGAGATATTCGACAAGACGAGAATACCTCCCCTGAGTTTTCTGGGCAAATTATCCCTCGAGATATTACCCATTTATGGATAGAGAAGAAGAAGAATGCTCAACTGCTATTTGACTTTTAATCTTTTAAACATTTTTTAAATGTATTCATTTTCAATAAAAAACGATAGGACGTCTCAATTTTAGCAACGCCTCGCACAAACGGACTCTTTCAAAAGTACTGCTCATTTATATCCAAGATCCAAAGTCGTTCCAGACTATTATTTTGCTCTTTCATGAAGATTAGGGCTGGGTATCCCATACATAGGTAGGTATATTGTATTTAAGCGGTTGCCTCTGGTAATAATAGACAATCTTAAATAAAATTTCATTTTATAAAATATATTAACAAATTTTACAAATTTGTACATAAATACACATTATATTACTTAATCCTACATCAAATATATACTTTATACATGGTTCGTCAAACTATTCCCCAACCATTTAAACGACCATGATTGTCGGATAGTTATCGTTAATCCAATGTAGTATTGACTGTTGA
This sequence comes from Galerucella tenella, assembly GCA_910591685.1. Classification (NCBI taxonomy): domain Eukaryota; kingdom Metazoa; phylum Arthropoda; class Insecta; order Coleoptera; family Chrysomelidae; genus Galerucella; species Galerucella tenella. Next base: position 1,205 of record CAJUYH010006324.1, on the reverse strand, counting down.
CCCACTAAGGCCCATATGTATGGAATGAAAAAGTCCTCAGGTTGATCCTCTTCTACATATTTAAACTTAAGATCAGGAAATTTCTAGAAATAAAAAAATAATTAGATAAATAATTGAATTTTTTAAATTATCTTACTGTTAATCTCTCCTTAGGCCATCCTCTAACTCCCTGCTGTATTATCAACAACACTTGGTGAGCATCTACTTCATGCTCTAGTGATTTGTCGTGCAAAAGCTGTGAGAAATATTTCAGAATAATATCGATATTGTGAATTATATCTTGAAACACCACATTATCCTTATACATTTCAAACATGCTTTTGTTGTAAAGCATCGTATAGATCAGATTGGGATTATTGCCAAGTTGGGTGGACAAACATGAATTCAATATTTCCAATACCATTCGTAAAACTTCTTCCAAAACAGACACGTCTTGTTCTGCATCTTCAGACTCGTGATCGGCCTAAAAAAAATGTATTTCTTTTACATGTAACTTGAGAGATATTATTGAAAATTTCTACTTACCTCTACAACTACTGCATTGTCTTTATGTACATTCTCAGTCTTAAGTCTTGATATCAATCTATTGTATTTTTTGGCTAACGATTCGAATAGGGACACCAGTCTTTGACTTACATAAGGATGAAGGTTTCTAAAGTGAGCCGACATATTGGCGAGAGCAGCTAGACAATTTGTATGTAAATATTTATCTCTCATTTTGAGCATATTATACTGCACAGTTCGGATTACTATAAGTATCAATAAGCCTCCCAAAGATATATCCGTTAAAGCTCTTTCAATGTACCAAGAAGCACTTTTTAGTTTCTTAAAAATAAAAATGGTTAACGAAAAAATTTAATCCCTGCATTCAACAGAATTTAAATATTTACCAAATCGTGAATAGTTCCATTAAATCCATCATCTTCGCTTAATATTAATATGATAATCAATGACATATAAATGTGATGAGAATTGCTATTGGGTGCATTATATAAACTTTTCAGTATCGGTACGATCTAAAATATATACAGAATAATTGATCAAAACTTAACTTCATAGGGTAAAATTTATACTCACTTTATTCTACTTTAAATAATTTAAACATTCATCAAATATTAACTTACTAAGAGATCCAAATCTTCTCTACTGAGAATATACGATTTAAATGATTGATTTCGATGTAGCAGTAGATACAACAACAATGT